>JAHTLZ010000089.1:3326184-3342366 GCA_023846285.1 Phrynocephalus versicolor | reverse complement strand
CTCTCTCTCTCTCTCTCTCTCTCTCTCTCTCTCTCTCTCTCTCTCTCAAATCACTTTTCTTCCACACCTCTTCATGATTGTAGCGTCTGCTCAGCCCTCCAGGTTAACTTATTATTCTTCATGTCATCGTAGAATGTCGGTGATCAGTAGCATAATCTGGTTTTTATCCAAAGCTATTCCAAATAGAGAAGCTGTGCTCACTGTGAACCGTTGGCTTAAATTCTTGAGCCAGAATGTTCTTCGATGCCCCGGGCCATGCTTCCAATCTAATATTCCTTGAAGGATAACCTGTAGCAGATGGTATTGGTTCTTGCGCATTATGTGACCGAAATATTGTAATTTTCTTTCATTCATAGTATTGAGAATTTCTAGCTTTTTATTCATACATGGTAATATGACCACATTAGTGACTCTGGCTGTCCAAGGTTATCTTCATAATTCATCTGTACATCCACCTCTCAAATGCTTCCAGCCTCCTACATAATGCATCTGTAAGGGTCTGGGTTAACACTAGTAAATTTTAAGGAAAGTGTTTGAATATATCAATAGAGAATGAGAGGCCACAAATATAGGCCATGGCCCCTTGACAAAATGGTGGATGGAGAGCCAAATATAGACAGAACTTTACAGTGCAAGAAATATCAGGGAGGGGGTTCCTCTGGGGAATACCTTTTCAGCACCACAAGCCCATGCTGATGATGACAGCTGGGTGCAAACAACGCCAGTGAGAGAGCAGGTGCCGTTTCCACAGAAGAAGGTCAGCCATCCAGGCTGTTATTTCTTCAGCACTGCACAAACTGGAGCTATGCAAAAATGAACACCTGCTAACAGAAAGAGAGGTTTAAAAGTTCTTGTCGTGCTCTTGCCTCTTGAGAGGAAGAACTGCTGCTTGGCCAAAGCAGCCCTTGTGCTTTGCAAGGAGACGTTCTGAGATTCATTCCCCAGCACCGCCAGATCACTGGGCTGCTGGGCTAAAAGCAAGTCATGCCCTGAGATTTCCAGGCCAAGCTTGAAACTAGAAAACGACAGCTTTTGATCACAGGGTCAACCCTTGTACTACCACAAGGGCAGGGCAGGCAAGGAAGGATGGTGAGGAGAAGGAGGGTTTTTTAATATATATATTTTTATCCCCAGACTTTGTACTGCCAACTGTCAACAGGAAGGCTCATGAGTCACAATGCAAGAGATCCACTCTTTGTCTTGCACCAATGGCAGTATTTGGAAGAAGAGGAAAGGCTTGAGGAGGTGGAGGCCTGGTAACTACCGGGATCCCCAGTCCAAGCTGGGGCTGGATGGAAATGAGTGCCCATGTGTCAATGCCACTTCACACACACCCCCACCCAAAAAAAATCAAAGCATCACAGGTTACAAACCATGATGGATATGTGTAATCTCCAGGCTTAAAAACAGGGTACCTCAAGGGCCAGATGAAGGGAAGTGGTATCAGGAGACAGATATCTAGTCTCATGTGCTCCCAGAGGCATCTGGTGGGGCCACTGTGAGATACAGGAAGCTGGACTTGATGGGCCTTTGGCCTGATCCAGCACGGCTCTTTGTATGTTCTTATATGTTCTTCCATTGAGATTTCTCCTTCTTCAGTCTCAGAGAAGCTTAGCAGTTCTATGAGACTTCACCGAATGCCCAATGCCCTAAGACCTGGCAGCAGTACCAGAGGGAAGAAGATCCCTTTCTAAAACTTAGAAGAGACAGTGGCACAGTAGGTATCGCTGAGCTAGGTGGACTGCAGCTATGGTTTAGCATAAGGCATCTTATTTGTTTCTATTTAATTTATCCCTCCATTCAGAACTGTGCAGAGTGGAGCCTTAAGCGATGGACAATGACACAGTGGCAGAGCAGATACATGCAGAATGGAAGGGCAGTGCTGCCTCCTTTTCCTCATTTGACCTCTCCGTTTCTCCCATTTATTGAAAAACTGAGAATAGTAGCCTGGCTAGGTGATAGCCTTCTTTAAAAAAAAAAACAAGCTGAGTAACAGAAGAGTTGTATATATAGAAGGTGTTGAAAACTCAGCAGTCTGGTTAAGAAGCATTTGTTAACCGAGCCAAGCCTCCATATAGGTGTGTCCATGAAAAATGTGAAGTCTGTTTAACAAGGCAGGCCATTTTCATATGCTTTGCTTTGGTCTGCAAAAAAAAAAAAAGTCTTTATGGTTCCCAAATCCCTTTCTTGCTTGCTTTCCTTTCTGGAAGTATTTTAGCCTCTTATGTTCCTCATAATTGCCCAGGTTGGAGCTTCCCTTCTTGTGACTTTCGTTCTGCTCACCTGATGAACAAGGATGTGTGAGAAGATAGGAGATTTCTGACTCAGGTCTCCTCCTGGCTAGAGGAACCTAAGGACCAAAGTCCATCTGTCTGTGAATTGAAGTTGCTTCCTTGCCACCCCAGAGGAGTTTGGAAAGGCTTGCCTTGAGAGACTGCGTGTTAGCCATCTTCAGTAAAATGTTTGGGAAGAAAATGGGATATCAAGAAATAAATGAACAACTGAGCTCTGATACATAAGCTTATCATGCAAAATAAAAATAATGATGCTACTGTAGTCCCTCAGGGGCCATGAAGTACAAGAGAGAGCCTTCCCTGTGGCTGCTCCCAGAATTTGGAACTCCTTCCCACACCAGGCTAGGCTGGCGCCGTCTCTGTGGTCCTTCCACAAGTAGAAGACTTGGCTCTTCATGGAAGTTTTTCCCTCCATAACTGACTGCATGAACTGTGTTCTAAGCACTGCTTGTTTTTCCCATTTTAAGAGTGGTATTTATTTGTTCCATTTAATATTTCTATACTTAGTATTTTTAGCTCTAAAGTTTGCTTTTTAATAATGTACGCTACCTTTTTATATTCATTATTTAGTTCTTCAGTATTGTATTCCAATGTTGCAAGCCGCCTTGATTCCTTAGGAATTCCTAAACAATCAAGACCAAAGGGTCTTGATTCCTAAGGAGAAAGGTGGGGTAACAGCATTTTAAATAAATAAAATAAATACATTTCTTTTTTCATATATTCAGGCCTACTATTAAGCAACGAGTTCAGAGGGAAACAGCACTCCCTGCCCGCCTTGACCCTTGACGGGCAGTTCAGCCAATCCTTGCTTGAGGGGCTGCCATCATCCTCAACATCACAAAATCTCTTCACACACAATAATGTAGGTAATATAGAATTCGGTCCAACAAGCTCTTGTGGCAACATATTTTTTTTTAAAAAAACGAGTAAAATATGTTCTGAAAACAGAACTATTGATGGGGGAAGAGCCATAGCCTAGCCACAGGGTGTGTGCTTTGAAAGTAGATGGTGCCAAGTTCAGTCACTGATATCTCCACTTTGGGCTAGCTAAAACCCTTGGGAAGGATTAGTGACCATAGTCAATATCAGCAATGCTACTGACTAAGAGGGACCCATCATACAACTCTGCATGGAGCAGTTTCCTATGTTTCAATCAATCCACCAAAGATAAAGCCACAATTAAATACCGACTGTAAAACCAGAAGCAACAAATACATGATTTCAACCAATACCTTCAAAGGCCTTCTGGAACAAAACAAAACAAAAAGTCCTGGCCAGCATTCAAGTCCTGTCACACTTAGAAACAAACCAATGTAACACAACTGAGAACAACGACATGGTTCATTGGCTTTGGCAATCCCTGGCAGACAGGAACATTTTAATACACTTCCTAAAATACAGGAAACTTGGAGCCAGTTACGTCTTCCCCAGGGAAAGCTTTCTGCCATTAATTGGTAACATGAAACGAACACCCTGATTTTAGGCATGGACAGGACACCCTTCTTGGATCCCTAGTCCAAAGGGAGAAAAACTCATTTTAAACTAAAGAATCCTAAGAAAGGAAAGTATCACAGACCATAGAGTTAGCCAGCACCATTGACAGCACCAGGAGAGTAGACTAGGTAGCAAGCAAATATATAACCTGGTTCAGATCTTTTGCCTTAGGCTGAAACATATTGTGGATTATTTAAAAAGCCAAGGTTTGGGAATCTGTGGCATTCAGTACTTTGCTGGACTACGATTCCCACCATTCATAGCCATGCTGGCTGTGACTGCAGTCACTGAATGGAGAAAGTGCCACATGGTTGTTTTCCTGGAGCATTAAAAACTTACAGGCCTGCCTGTAGACTAACAGTGCCTACTATTGGAAGGGGTCCGTCGGAATATAAGTTTCCCATGAGCTCTTTCAGCCTCGAACCAGCCCCATGGCATTTTTGCCCTGAATGCATCTGTCCAAAACAAAACAAAATACAAATGATGATTACATTCACAGCTCCTTTTCATTTCAGAAGTATTTTAAGTTCAAACTCTTTTTGCCACCTCAGCTTCTCCTTCTCGTGGAGACCCTTTAAATATATATATATATATATATATGCATTTGAAATTCATATCCGATCTTTGGGCTTGGCAGATACACTCTGGGTCCCTTAAGAGACATATTTCTCTCTCTCTCTCTCTCTCTCTCTCTCTCTCTCTCCTTTGAATTCTTTGAATGAAGCCCTTTATAACAGAATGAAAACCCCTTCATTAATATTTTCTACCTATATGCCTTCTCTCCACGGCTTCCTGTTCAAATCCAAACAGAATCCCCACACAGAAAAGTGTTTGAAAATTCACATATTTACTTCTTGTGCCACCACCCAAAACAGAAAAAAAAGGGGGGGTGTTACTGAAGACCTTGTGGCAATGGTATATGTGAGAGGCGGTGTTGTCCTTCTGCCTTCAGATGGATGAAGTCCTCTATTCATAAAATAGGAAAAAGGGGGTTGGCAGAAGACAGGGAGATGGAATGCATAGCTAAAAGGTCCTGATCCAGAGAGGCCACAGCATCTGAAACCTTAACAAAAATACTGATGATTACTGTATGGTGCTCTGTTTCTGCCACAGATTGGGGGAGCCTCTAAAGATCTCCTGGACCAGTGATCCTGTCTCAGCCTTTGGTCTTCCAGATGTTTTGGACCTGAGCTCCCAGATCCCTGACTTTTTAAATTTCATTTGATAGTGCATTCTGCAAAGGACGGTTTTGATCCCTGAATAGCAAAAGCAGTCCTTGCACCCTCTGCAGACATACATTGCAGAATTTACATTGTAATGGGAGGCAAAGGATAATTAAAGAGGAAACAGAGATTGCCAAGAGACTCAATGAATTCTTTGCTTCAGTATTCACTGAGGAAGACAGAGACCACATGCCCAAAACAGAGCTGACCTTCACAGGGAAGGAAACCAAAGAATTAAGCCAGATAGAAATAACCAGGGAGGAACTTCTTGCATGTCTTGTTAAACTAAACGCTAACAAATCATCAGGACCAGGTGGCATCCATCCACGAGTTCTCAAGGAACTTAAAGATGAAATTGCTGAGGTCCTAGCCAAAATATATAACCAGGTGTTATGCCTGATGACGGGTAGGTAGCAAATGTAACACCAATCTTCAAAAAAGGATCCAGAGGTGATCCAGGAAATTACCAACCAATCAGTTTGACATGTGTCCCAGGTAAGTGATGGAAACCATCCTAAAAGATAAAAAATTTAGACACATAGAAGAGAAGGTGCTACTGAAGGAGAGCCAACATGGCTTCTACAAGGGCAAATCATGGCTCAGTAATCTGTTGGAATTTTTGAGAGTGTCAACAAGCATGTGGATAAGGGAGATCCAGTTGACATTGTTTATCTGGACTTTCAGAAGGCTTTTGACAAGGTCCCACATCAAAGGCTCTTGAATAAACTTGCCAGTCATGGAATAAATGGACAGGTCTTGTCTTGGATCAGCAACTGCCTAAGGGACAGGAAACAGAGGGTAGCAGTAAATGGACACTTCTCCAAGTGGAGGGAGGTAAAGAGTGGGGTCCCCCCAAGGTTCCGTACTGGGACCCCCAATTTTCAACCTCTTCATAAATGATCTAGAAGTAGGAGTAAACAGCAAGGTAGCCAAATTTGCCGAGGACACTAAATTATACAGAGCAGTAAAAACTGAGAGAGGTTGTGAAGAGCTCCAGAGGGATCTCTTGAGACTGGGGGGAGTGGGCAAACCAGTGGCAAATGAGCTTCAGCATTAGTAAGTACAGAGTGATGCACATTGGGGCAAAAAAAATTATAAACTGATGGGGTCAGAACTCTCTGCAACAAACCAAGAAAGTCACCTTGATGTCCTGCTGGACAGCTCAATGAAAATGTCAACCCAGTGTGCCATAGCAGTGAAAAAAGCAAGCTCAATGCTAGGGATCATTAGGAAGGGTACAGAAAATAAGTCAGGAAGTATCATTTTGCCTCTTTATAAATCTATGGTGAGGCCCCATTGGGAGTATTGTCTATAGTTCTGGTCATAATATCGTTCAGAATGATATTATGGAACTGGAAAAAGTGCAGAGAAGGGCAACCAGAATGATTAAGGGACTGGAACACCTTCCTTACCATCTGAGGCTGCAACGGCTGGGCCTCTTCACTCTTGAACGATGGCGCCTAAGAGGTGACCTGATTGACGTTTATAAAATCATACACGGTGTGGACAAAGTAGATAAGGAAAAACTGTTTTCCACAAACCGATGCCTCCCCTTTGCCTGGCTCTCTGCACAGATCACAGTGGCGTGCTCCGAGCGGAGGAGGAAGTGTCGTGGCTGTGAGGGGGCAATGTCACTTGCCCACAGAAAGAGCTCCGCAGCTACCGTTGGCACCCATGTCATAGATACGCCAACACTATTATAGCATGTTCTAGATACAGTATATTGCTTATAGAGTACAGTAGACCCTTGTACCCTTGTATAACAAACGGTTTGTATAACATAAAATCTGTACAACATAAAAATTCCAGAGATAAGGGGAAATTTGCTTAAATAATTGTCTATGGGGCAAATCCCCATAGACAATTATGGTCTCAATTAGGGATTACTCTGTTTTCAATGCATTCCTATGGGAAATTTGTATAAAGGAAAATTTGCTTAACATAATTTCATTTGGAACGAATTAATTCCTTTATACAAGGTACCACTGTAATGAGAAGTCATTTCTCATTTTAAATTCAAGTTTTGAAACACTTCTTTCAGTGTGTGAAGATTCTCAGTCATCCAGGTGAGTTTATCTGGAAGTTGATGCATGGCATAAGATATTGAAACGTTTTGCTGCTCATCCAAACAGCTTCGCCAGTCTTCCTTAGATGTTTTGGGTTGGACATTCATTGACTGGACATCACTTTGATCCTATTCCCTCCCCTCCATCCCCCCAACCCTTCCCTAAAAAGTTTCTTCAGGACTTCAGAGTGCCTTCTGCTTACTGCCAACTGTATATTCTTTATAGGTTGCATTCTGCTCCCCTTGCTTGGATCCCTCTAGAGTGACATTACTAGCACCATTAGGAGAACATTTTCTGTTTACAAATAAAATGTGGTGACCTAATTCCCCCACCTCCAAAACTTCTCCCTTTCTACAGATTGAGTTATTTATTAGCTATGACGTTAGTCCTCAACAATCAGCCCAGCAAGAAAGGAACTCCAGGCTTTTGAATGGCTATTCCTCCTGACAGTTACAGATTCTCTGTGGCTATTAATCATCCCACAGATGGTTTAAAGCCACCAATGGCTTGAGATGAAAGTAAACCAAGCAGAATGTCACAAGAACTAAATTATGGGACGCTGGTGAGTTATCGGCCATCAAGGGGAAAAAACCCTATCCTTCATGCTTGTCTGATGTGGGTGCCCATGGCAGCACCCTGATTGGATTCATACCAGTGAATTCATGTCCCATGATGAGTATCAAGTCCAACCCCCTCCTCAAGGCAGGAATCCAAATCAAAGCACGCCTGTCTGAACAACAGAGTTTTTAATGAATTTAAAAAAAAAAAACATCTCCAGTGGAGGGGCCAGATGAATTGCAGGAGGGATTTCATTCCGTAGCTGAGGTCCAACTGTCGAGAAGGCCTCGTTTCTTGTTTTCTCCCTCCACTTTGGAAAAAAAACAGAGTCCAACTACTAAACATATATTTCTCCAGAGTATTCTCATGTATTGACAGATTTTTATATAAAATATAGGGCTGTGGATTGTACCAAGAACAGAACTGCCGCCAGTAGTCACATGAACACAATAAATATTACCCCCACGCATCTTGGTGGGCCTGCTGAGTCATAATAGGTTCCTGATGGTGTATTTTGTCCTAGTGAGGCTCCTATGTTGTTTTCATTCAGGATTGTTACAATTTCCATTAAAAAAAACTGAGCCCAGAAATAGGTCTGTGGCTTCCTTCTGCTCAGCTTCCTTCTGTTTTGACAGTATGAGTTCTAGGGAACTACTAGGTAGGGCTGTCCCCAAATGTTTTACCGCCTGAGGTGGGGCAGTAGATGGTGCCCTCCACTTACCACATGTCAAGGTATGTTGTATTAAAAGCCAGCCAGATGTTAAGAGAAACCTTGTGATGACAAGAACTGTTTGCCACTGAAACAGACAGCCTCAAGAAGTGGTGAATTCTGCTTTGTTAGAGATGTTTCAACAGAGCCTGAAATGCTCTGTGTTTGTCTGAGAATGCTCTAGTATCATCTTGCTGGACTGCATGATCTCCCCAAATCCTTCCAAATTTCATACAGTTTCTAAAATGCTATGGTTCTAATGCTAAAGTGAATGAATGGGACACTGCTTGAAGTATGCCACCTTCTAAGTAAATGGTAATTTGATATAAAAAGATTTATATGTATTAAGGCAGACACCTCTAAACAAACAAAATCCTCTTTGGTGTTGAACAAAGCTTGGAACACTGTTATGGAAGAGTTATGGTGCCCAGGGAATAATGTTTCATGTTCTGTGTATGCTGTGAGATGAACTTCTCAGCCCAGTTAGTCTGTGTGCTAACTGCTGATGGACAACACTAAGATCTCTACTCTTTCATCTTAAAGTTGTTTTTTCAAAACACAGTAGAATTGGCCCCAAAAGCCATCCCAAGACAGCAAACCTTAAAATAGAGAGAACCATCACTTGACAATTCATCAAACACAGGATTATTCTTCTTAGAAGTAGGTCACACAGGCATACCATCTTTCTGCCTTTGCTGCCACCCTGGCAAAGTTGAGTTGTGGGACTCTGTGTTGTTTGCAGAGATAATATCAAGTTTGGCTCAGCCAGCTGAACTCAAGGAGCCATGGGTCTGACTTAGCAGGTTCTTATTTTAGATGCCCAGAGCTGGGCTGCCTTCCTTGGCCTGCCTTCCAAGGTCAACAGGCATTTGTGAGCTGGCTGGCATCTGAGAGGTACCATCTTCCTGTTGGCTCAAGCAAACCTGGGAAGGCGAGGTGCGGGCGGGGAAGCAAATATGAGACCATGTCTTCTTTTCTTTTCAAAAGAGTTCCCCATCCTTGTTCCAAAGAATCGTCTCTGTAATTGTGTCCTTGGCCTGCGGGGGAGTGGAGGGGGGGAGATCCTGTTGTGTTTTGGCCTCCTGCTTGTAAAGAAGATCTGGGATGCAGTGAACTAATGCAAAACCTTCTGAATAGAGAATGGAAAGGGAAACTTGGTTTTTAGGGCACGGGATAAGAATCATTCAGAAGCTGTCCTCTGGCCTTTTCACACGACCCCTAAGAGCCGCTGGCCACTTAAATTTGGACCAGAGGGTTTGTTGTTGTTGTTGTTGTTGTTTGTTTTGTTTTTTGGTCAACTGAAATAGGCGTTGGGTGTTTTCCATCCAAGTTCCTTTGCTCTTGAGTGGTGACTTACTCCCTGCCAAAGAAGATACTCTTCCATCTGAAGGGCTGTAAAGGAGAGTTCCCTTCCTTGTGGAATCCTCCATTGGTCAAAGATTTGTCAAACTCAAGTGTGATTTAAAAAGAAAGAAGTACAAAGAGGGAGATCAAGGACCGCGATGCTGTCCATCATGAGCAGCACCTGGGCAGCAAACTCGGTGGTACCATGTGTCACCCTAGTTGCTGATTTTCCCATTTGAATGAGATGCATTGTAATTCTGTTGAAATTTGCCTCTACACATATAAACCAAGTACTGTAGCTTCTTTCATTCTCTTTTTGGTGAGATGTAACACCCACCCACCCACCCACCCACTTTTAAATCAAGTTCTCTTGGGAAGTCTGGCCCTGGTGATACACCACTGGGTTGGGTGTGAAAGTGTCAGTAAAAGATAGGTGGCATCCTGTTGCCACAGGGGTGTTTGGGACCTAAGATTTCCATACCTACAAGCAGCAATGAGTGGTACACACCTCAGAGGTCCCTGCTACAAACTGAAGGGGTAGGGAAGGAAGAAGCAACTCTAGATAACACTCCCCACACAAAAATGACTTTACAGGGCCCTCCAACCCTCACCATTGTGGTTGATTCACATCCCTGACTTGCATATATAGAAAGCTTTCCCCTCCAGGAAGGAAAACATTATTGCTAATAAGCAGTGGCCTTATCTCAACCTTCCCTACAGCAGATCCCAAAGGACATTTGTCTTTTACAGGGATGTTTGTTCAGATCTGGGTCTCATTTCCGTTCATCTGGGAATGGAGTTAGAAGCAGAGTTACAGAGAAGGTGCATTTTGGATAACAGTTCCCCAAAATGTCCCTGCAGATTCCTGGAGTTCTCAAAAAAATGAAATTAGAATAAAGCTATGCATCTGCAGCAATGCAGCAAGCCCTGCTGGACCAAAATAAAGACCTACCTAGCTGTATTCTCGAAGACTTTCACAGCTGGGATCTGATAGCTGTGAGTTTTTCAGTCTATTTGGCCATATTCTGGAAGCTTTTTTCCTTGATATTTTACCACACTCTCTGACTGGCAGAGATGCGGATGGGGTGCTACTCTTCAGGAAAGCAAAGATTGAAGAGCAGGTTTGGCCACGAGAAATTCAAAAGCCTGCTCTTCGATTCTCACTTTCCCGAATGGTCTATAGAAGTGTACCTATGCCAGCATAAATCCCCACTAGGATTTTGGCCAGTATATTTCACTATAGGCTTGGGATAACTGGGAGCAGTTCTGCATTTGCTGTCGCTGTGCTGTTAACTGTGTATAGGGAGGTCTTAAGTGATGCTTACCTGACCTATATCTTTGAACTGGGTTCAAGCTGGATTTCCCCATCAAATAAAGAATGCCATGTCTTTTTAAAAGGGCTGCCTTTGAACTAGGGAAAAGAAGCAAAGCCACCATTATAGATGCGATGGTGAGATAGCACTTTGGGGAGTGACCAGCCTAAATGTTCATATCTGATTCACACTGGTTTCAGAAATTAAAATGCGAATGCAGGTTAGCATCCAGTGTTCAGTGCCTGGCCCTTCATATGTTTGGGTCCCTTTGATGGACTGGACAGCCTTTAAAATGCTCCCTTACAAAGCTGGTAAACAGATACTGCCTGCTATTCAGAAAGTCAGCTTCAGGTCCTCCATGTGCTGCTGAATTCAACTGAGGTTTTTCTGTTGCTTTCTCCGGTCTCTTACGTGGGATCTTCAGACTTTGGCCAAAACGTTGGTGCCTAGCACTCTTACCCTGCCTCCACTTCAAAACACACTGGAGTTCTTTCATAAGAAGTTCACCTGAGGGAAATCTCAGCTCTTCCGAGCCAAATATTTGCACACAAGCTCCTCTAATACTCTGCAGACCAGTAGCCAGCGAAACAATTTATCTTCTGTAAAATTCTGGTGCACATAAAATGGCAATGGATCTGGCATTGCTCTCAAAATATGGGCAAGGGTGTTTTTAAAGAGTCAAGCTTCTAGCCCTTGTTATTCAGACAGATATCTAAAACCATCAAAATGCACTCACTATGAACTGCTAGCCTGAGCATGTGAAATGAAAGCCGTTATTTTTTCTTTCTGTGTAATAATTATTTATTCTAAGAGCACAATGTGGCTTGTAATAAGATCTTGCAGAATAGAACGCTCCTAAGCAGAGGTCCTGTTAGACAACTTGCCATGTCCTCTTAAGGATCCTCTATTCCATGTCTCCTTCTCCTCTAGCCTTTCTTCTCTTGACCATCTGCAGCAAATGCATACTTTTGGAAACATTGACATGTTCTCCAAGCCTGCACACATGCCTTCTTGAGTGCAGATGTTGCCATTTTGGTTACACTTAGGGTGGGTAGTTACACATCAGCTTAAAAAAATGAGCTGCCATAGCACAAACCTAAACGGTTCAAAAAGGAACAGATTTGCATGAAACTATGCATGAAATGTGACATGTACAGAAGCAAAATGTAGCCAAAATGCTAGTCCCTTTGCCAAAAAAGGGAGGTTATGAGCATGCTTGGCTATGTACTCACTGTGTGCAGAAAAACACACCCACACCAATGCACACACACTTGAAAGGGGAGAATATTTACAGCAGGGGCCACCAAAGCAATTTTAAAAAGCCAAATATGTTATTTGTCTACAGAAAACATCTTAGAGTAAACAGAGAGAAAATTGAATGGAAATTGTAGGGAGAAGGCATGAATGGTGGACTAATGCAGCAAAAAATGTTTGTAGACCCCACTTTGGAATGACAATTGAGGTGTCACCATGCCCCCAACTTTCCTCTAATTATTTTATGGCAGTCATTGATTGATTGATTGATTGATTGATTGATTGATTGATTGATTGATTGATTGATTGCAAAACTCATGTGCAACCACAGATCTATGTTCCTTCTCTTCTCTTGCATGCAGCATATACTGCCTGAACAGTGGCACCATTATGGCAGGGCATGTGGGCAGAAATCAAGGGCTCCCACTCAGCAGAATGAGCAAGAAGCACTCCGAAGGTTCCGAAGCCTGGTTCACCATATGGTAAAAATGAGTGTGAAAAAAATACCCATTACCATCTAATGAGAGCCTTGTTACCCCATTAAGATGCCAGTTTTATTCCACCTAAATTACTGAACTGCACCAAAAGTAAATTACTGAACTGCACCAAGAGTAGGTTGAAGAAATGAAGAAAATAACCTGAGATAAGACTGGGAAAGACTTAAAACCTTACCAATACGAGATATTCAATCTCTGGCCACTATCATCTATTGTGGTAGAAATTGTAAAGGCTCAACTTCCAACAGTGGAGGTTATAAAGCAATAGTACCCTTTAGTTCTTACAGCAATTTTTTTCCTGAGTGCTTTAGCCAAAAATAAGGTTACTTCAGTTTCCTTCTGAATATATTCTTTGGAAGAAAGGATCATAGCAGTCCACCAAATCTGTGCAAGGAACTCCCTCTTCTGGACAATGCGCATAGGTACATTCCTTTGACAGGGAAAAATTCCATGGACTGGATCATATACAGTGGACCCTTGCATAACAAACGGTTTGTATAACATAAAATCTGTGCAACATAAAAAATTCCAGAGATAGGGGAAATTTGCTTAACAGAATCGCCTATGGGGTGAATCCGTACAACATAAAAATGGTCGCGATTAGGGATTACTCCATTTTCAATGCATTCCTATGGGAAATTTGTATAAAGGGAAATTTGCTTCACAGAATTTCATTTGGAATGAATTAATTCCTTTATACCAGGTACCACTGTGAATATTTCTGTTTGGAAGAATGCAGGGCAAATTCCTAAGTAAGAATGTGTATGTATATGCTACACATACATTCTGATATTAACATATTTTGCATCTGATAAAAGTGGGCTTGACTCCCTGAAACTTTGTGCCACAATCAGCCTGTTGGTTTTTAAGATGCAATGCAAAGAGACCCCAGCCTTCCAGATTATGTCATAAGAGCATAGTGCCCCTTACCAGAGGAAATTAGACTGCAGCCCTCAGCATCTATTACTATTGGCTATGCCAGCTATGGATGATGGAAATTGCAGTCCCAAAATCCATAGAACAATGGTTCCCAACCTTGGGTCTCAAGTTGTTCTTGGACTAAAACTCCTAAAAGCCTTCACCACTAGCTGTGCAGGCCAGGACTTCTGGGAGTTGTAGTCCAAGAGCACATGGGGACCCAAGGTTGGGAAATACTGCCCTAGAGGGTGTTTTACTATGATTGAAGTAAATGGGTTCAATGGTCATGTAACTCAATCAACCACCACAGGGCAATCACTGCCTCTCAGTCTAGCCTACCTTGCAGGGCTGTTGAGAACATACATGAGGTTAGGAGGAAGAGCCATTTATGTTTGGGGTCCCGTAGTCCACCACATGTGGCATAGTTGCTCATATCTGCACAGCCTGCATGATTCGCTTTATATCTCAGCTTTTATGAGGGCTAGAAACTTACCTTTTTGTTTAAATCCAGTCCAGCAGTGCTTGAAACCTGGGCAATGCTGATGATACTGCTTTTCTGATGCCTTGACCACCTTAGCAAAAAGATGAAAGATGAATGTTCCAAAACAAGTAAAAAACGCTATTTATCACATTCTGTCACAAAAATGGCTACTGAACTATTCAACCTTATTGGATACCTCAATGCTTTTGCAAAAATTGAGTTATGTGGCAAATGCTTGTTTTAATATATTTTAAAGTATCAAACTTGACATGCTGTATGGCCTATTGGCTACTAAACTTTAACTTGAAAAAAATTAATTTTACCCCAAACACCCTTGAAATGCTCTGAAACATATCTAGGAAAAAGTAACTAGATAAGACACCCATCCTCTTTTATTTTTACTTCAGACGCAGAAATTGTAATAATTTAACTTTTAATTTCAATTTTGGTGTGTAATTTTTGCACACCACTTCAAACATGAAACAAAATTAAAAAGAACAAAGGCCCAACAATAAAGTCCGTTACAGGTAACTGAATTACTTGTAACTCATTACTTCCAGGCTCTGGGTGAGATGCTAAATAGGTCATAACATTAAACCTGAATCTTTATGTCTTAGGGACCATGCAGGTTCCCCCCACCCCATTACATTTGGGCTTTGCATCACACCCAGAGCTTGGAAGTAAGGAACCCTTACTTAAAAGCCTATCGTGAAGCAACACAATGGGCTTTTTAAAACATCCTGACAACGCCAAAGTATTTGCTTGAAACCACCAAAATGAGCCACTGAGGTGAATTACTTTGAAAAAGTAACTTTTCAAGCTCCAACTTATCCATATGAATTTTTTGAAGGGCTCAAATATAGGATTTTTAAGGAGAGGTTGAGGGGGATTGCATTAAACTAAAGCTAGTCAATAAAGCCAACTGAGGTGAGAATAAATCTGAGGGAAACATGACAGGGTAAATAATCTGAGGAAGGGGGTGTCACAATTTGTGAGGTGTTTTGTTTCCCAAAATGTCATACATCTTCATAATGACTATCTCATTGCTGAGGCAAAATCTTGAGATCAATGTCTCCCATGCCAGCCGCCTTCCTCATGGCCTTCCTTTGACCATGTTAGTAAATCCAAGAGAGAGAGAAAGAGAGAGAGAGAGAGAGAGAATTAAAACCTCTGACAAAATCTGTGAGAAAAGCCAAGCACCTCCATGTCTCAAGTAGCAAACAAGTGATGAATAATGACATAAGTTACACATTGTGTCACTTGTGTTGCATTAATACCGCCCCATACCACTTTAAGTAGTCTCTGGACGGTTTACAATTTTAATTACAGTGTGCAGGCTACACATTGCTCCCCCCCCCAGCAAGCTGGGTACTCATTTTACCGACCTCAAAAGGATGGAAGGCTGAGTGAACCTTGAGCCTGCTACCTGGGATTGAAGCCCAGGTCGTGAGCACAGTTTCACCTGCAGTTCAGGCATTTAACCACTGCGCCACAAGGCTCTTACTCAGTCTGCTACCTGAGGCAGCCATCTCCCTCTGCCTAATGACAGGGCCAGCCCCACCTGTGGTGTAGGCGTGAGGGCATTAATACAGGGATATAAAAACCCCGCTGGTCGTGTAGATGACAATGGTGATGATGTTGTTGTTGATGATGATGGCTTTGGGAGCAACATCAAGGAATTTCACACAGCATTATCATCAGCTGAAGATCTCAGAAATGCCACCACCAAAGCCACTAAAAACGGCAATTAGAGGAACAGCATATATACCGTGCCATTATTTAACCGATACTTAGGGGTTTGGTTTAAACATGTATCTGTTATACACTACCAATGTCTTTTTTAAAAAATAACTTTGATTAATTTTGACTGGCAATTTTAAATAATCATGATAAAAATGAAGCTGATACAAGTTTTAGTCAAAAACCCAAGTAAATTGTTATATAAAACCAGCCAGTGTTTTTATTTGTTTTCAACTGATTTATTTATTTATTTATTTATTTATTTATTTATTTATTTATTTATTTATTTAT
>JAHTLZ010000089.1:3272645-3326174 GCA_023846285.1 Phrynocephalus versicolor | reverse complement strand
TATTTATTTATTTATTTATTTATTTATTTATTTATTTATTTATTTATATGCCGCCCGTCTTCCAGTGGAACTCCAGGCAGTTCACAACAGTATAATATTGCAGTAACATGAATATCAATATCAAAATAAAAAGAATAAAAATGAAAATGAAATAAAAAGCAGCAAAGATGGCAGCAAGTATGTCTCAGAAGAAGACGGGGGGAAAAAACCCTACACAGACTGATGATATTTTCATATAAACGTGAAGAGAAGATGTCAATAATAATAGATTTGTTGCAACTAGAGGACACAACAGTTAAAACTGAAACAAAGTACTGAAATCCCACATGGATACAAATAGCACAAGTGGAAGTATAAAAACAATAAGTGTAAAATAAGAGAAGTAGCTACAACTTTACCGGAAGTGAGCAAAACACCACAGCCCAATTGCAGTTTGATCAGGATTAGCAAATGTTTTGCTCTTTCGTTTTTAAAGATAAGGAAGTGCAAAATGGCTGTGGGGCCGACAACCTGAGGGAAGGCATTTGCCAATAAATGCAAATGAACCCCTGAAGCTGACAAAAATAAAACAAACAACCCCCCCCCAAAAAACATTAAAAATGGGCATGAAATTTAGATTTAATGGGGAAATGAGTGCCCAATTGTGGCCGCCATTTTTGCTTCAACCCACACTTGTCCTCTCAGCATAACCAGAGGGCGGCTTCACTTAAGTCACAGGCAGCAACACTTTTTTGTTCATTTTGGACTACAACGTCCAGCATCCCACAGGCAAATGCTGGGCTCTGTAGTCCAAAAGACACAAACCAACACCCCTCTGCTTTGAAGCTCCAGGGAGGACGCCATTTGTGTCTCCAAATTTCCTAAATGGGCCTCCTCCTGTGCCATATTGGGTCCCAGCTGTGGGGCAAGTTAGGATTTGGGGGAGAGGTGCAAGTGAAGCCATGAAAGATTTAAGAATTTAGCCATTTTAGCACTAAAATGACATTACCACCCTTGGCCTTCTCTGTAAAGAGGAAGCATGGCTGGACAGCCAACATGGCTGCCCCTACAGTTATTACTCTTGGGGCTACAGGGCTGTTATCCCTATTTTTCAGCACTTTTGTGTGAGCTGCCACAGCAGACATCCCTGACACCCTTAAGGAGGCTGAGATATAAATGCACTGAAGGAAATTCTCAGTCACAAAGTCGCCATTGCAAAACCTTGGGCTGTCAATTCATCGCCTGAGGCAAAAGCCAAGATGGCAGCTCCTTCCCCTCAGGGCAAAATTTACCTCTTTGGTAAATAAAAAGTATCCAAATCTGCTACCCCTCAAAATTATTGGATATTGTAAACAATGTGACAGAACTAACTAAAACAGATGAAAACTGAGGAAAACAATTTTTTTATTTTGTAATTCTTAGGGGATAAACCCCAATGAACACAATGCTACCTCTGAATAAGCATATCCAGTAGGTCTAAGTGAGTTCATGGTAGTCAATGTTGGCCTATCATTAGGCAATTTCAAAATAATAATATAATAACATTAAAAGGCAGGTATTTTTTGAGGGGGATAACCAACACTTATTTCCAACCCTGTCAATACTGAAGCAACATGGAGCTGCTGGTCCAGTCAGCTTCTCCATATTTTGAAATTACCCAGGATATAAAAGCAAGGGCAGGCTTTCTGTTTACACTCTATAGTCTGAGGCACCAAACAGAATTTAGCAGGCCCAGAACAAATGTTAATTATTTTTATATTTCTATACCATGCCGATTTTCCCAAAGGATTTATTATTTATTGATTTATTATTTAATAATAGTTATTTAATAAATAAAATGATTCATTAACGCCAAATGTTTGTACACTGCCAAGTTGTGTGGCTCATATATTTGTAGAGTTCATTCTGTCCTCCAGCCAAGAGAAAGATGGAGAGGTTTGGGAGAAATGCCCTCCCACCAGAATCTGCTGCCTGAGCCAATTGTCACCTTTTGCCTAATGATAGGGCCAACATTGACTACCATGAACTCACTTAGACCTACTGGATATGCTTATTCAGAGGTAGCATTGTGTTCATTGGGGTTTATCCCCTAAGAATTACAAAATAAAAAAATTGTTTTCCTCAGTTTTCATCTGTTTTAGTTAGTTCTGTCACATTGTTTACATTACAATATCCAATAATTTTGAGGGGTAGCAGATTTAGATACTTTTTATTTACCAAAGAGGATGTGAGTTTTAGAAGACAGATTGTTCTTACTTGACATCTCTGTGGGTATCTTAATTTGGGATTGAACAGCTCTAAACAATAATTTTGTTATATCCAAATCAGTCTCCAAGCATCTTGACAATTTCTCTTCTTTCCTATACTTTTTTGCACTTTATTTGAATGATCTATACGTTTTTCCCATTATGCGACAAGTGTTCTTACCCTCTGCATTTTTGAACACAATTTCTTGATTGACATTAAATTCTTTTACTGGCCACCCCTTCCAAGAGGAAAATTCTCAGAAGCCTGCAATGAATCCGGAACCCAAATAGTTTCCCTTTCAATACTTGCCATAATACTTGCCTAAGACAGGAAACTGTCCTGGCGTGCAACAAGCAACAGGGGCACTCAGGCAGTGGAACAAATAGCACCATGGCAGAAAATGAACGTTATGGTTTTTTCCTGTCTGAATTCTGCTCCTTTTTTATTCTGCATGTGTGGGTAAAATGCATCCCAGTATGTCAAAAAAAGACCTTCTGTCAGGGAGGGGAGCTTGAGGGCCTTGCAAGGTGAAAATTCCCATTCACCCTCACGCAGAAAGGATGAGGGTTGAATATCCAATATCCTGTTCTTAGGCTGATAGAAAGAACATCCCAAGAACAGCTAGAAGGCTGAGAATTGTTCTGCAGCTGGTACTGAACTACTGAACCTCCTAGTGGGCTTGTGAAAACAAAATCAGCTTCTAAGGGGCTTACCTACCCTTGTACCCTTCCCGTCTACTGATAGGTCTTCTGCTTTTCATTTCTTCTTGGAGAGATCTAGGCAGGTTTTATTTAGCCAACAGAGAGACCTGTGTCTGTTTGGGAGACTTTCTCTGCTGCCAATCTTCGTGATCCAAATGCAAAACTGGACCACATTTCTACTGCACTTCCAAAAGCCATGTGTGGATCAGTTCCTCTCCTACTTGTTTCTGGCAAATTCAATGTTTTATTCTGGTAAATTGTATTATTCTGGCAAATTGACACTTTGGTATTTCTTGATTTGGTTAAGAACCGTAAATAAAGATTCATTCTCCTGCTTGTACCCTTTATGACTGGGGCTTTTATTTTGCATTATTTTGAATAAACGCAACATGGCATTTTGCGGGGAACACACGAACGGCACATTCAAAGTACTTGACAAACTCAAACAACGCAGAGAAAGATTGGTATGATAAACCTTTATTAGCAAACTGTTCCCTACCATCCAGGGTGGAGGTCTTGCTCTGCTAGCGTCGCTCGTTATAAATCCATGTTACAGCTACAAAGACAGTTAATTCTGCATTGATTTTTGTGTCTTCCCAAGACCTTCCTTCAGGCCACAAATGGTAAGGAAAGAGGTGCCGCTGCCAACCGTACAGTGACTCAACAGAAGGGATGGAGAAGGGGTTGCATCACTGACCCAGCTATGAACTCAAGACAAGCATGCGGTTATTGCTCAAGCAGCAGGGGACGGCCCCAGCGTAAGGCAGCGCCCAGTGGGAAGGAGCAAGAAACTGCGGGAGGCCATGCAAACCTCTGGCGGCATGGGCCAGCTGGTGGGGCAACCGAGCCGCCTGCAGCTGCCAATGCTTCGCAGGGCAACATATTCCCCACTGTCCATTTCCAGCCAGCCAGCCCCTCGCCAGGCAAGGAAGGACCTGTCCTCAGACAGAAAACTGCAACAGCTCAACTCCAAGTGCAAATATCGTTCCACATGTCAGGAAAACTGGCATCAAGTGATTTTTGTCTCCCTGAGTGTGTTTTTTTTTCCTTGTGTTTTGTGCCGTCCCACATCCAATCAGCCCTTCTTTTTATTTAACCATTGCAATGAAAATAAAATGAAAGCCCGTCCGTGGTTCTAAACTCCCACTCGTGGGCCACCCAACTAAAGAAACTAAAGATGAGGCGAATCCACTGTAAGGCAAGCCTCAAATTTTATGGACTCTCATTCCGCTGAAAACCAGCTTCCTGTGGACTCAGAAAGCCCACACCTCCGATTCTCTCTAACAGCTCTTTTCCCCCTTACAGGGATCTCCCTTGGGCCGACCGATTTCCTCAGTCAGCCCAAGATGGCAAGGCAGGCGGGCATCCGTCCTCCTTCACAGATGATTCATAACAGGCCATGTTTAAAATGTGCAAAATGATTTTTTTAAAGAATATAAATACAGAACCTCTACAAAAATACAGACATAACCAAGGACACACAGTAACTATTATTTTAAACAGATCTATAAAAATAAGTTTGGAGAACAACTTTTGCCTTCCAATAAATACAAAGTAAAATAAATATGCTTGAAGCAGTAAAAACAACAATGGAATGTGGTTGCTGGCCCCCATGTCAGATGAAGATCCCGTCGGCACACAACAAGTCTGAGCAGGCGAACTCAAGGGATCCTTGATACAGTCAGAGATTTGGTAATCAGTAGCTTCCCTCCTCCCCACTTTAAAAAAAAAACTGACAGAAGAGGGGGAAGAGAGCAGTGTCCACATTTTCCCAATTCTCAAACAAAAGGCTACAGATTTCCCACAGTCCATTAAGCCTGCCCATTTCCCAAAACAAGCTACTGTCCACCTCCTCCAAGTCCAGGTCTATCACTCTCAGCCACCCTACATTAAATGCAAATTATTAGCATTCTAAAAGAAAATCTCTTTTAGAAAAAGCTACAGCGACCGAGGCTCAGGGCTCATACGAGAGGGGATCTGGTCGGTTGGTACCCATCAGTGCACCCAGCAGAACTGCATTCAAAGCACCATGCAGAAAACAAAATGCTACATGAGGAGCAAAGATGGCTTCTGCCAGATGTCCCCTCCCCTCCTGGAGGCAAACGACGGACCCAGGAGCAGCAGAGCTCACCAGATTGCCCAGTGTGAAGCCATTCAAAAGGTGTCAGTTACCACGAGACTCCCCCCGCCCCATGTCAACAACCCACTGCTGAAGAGTCAAGCCTTTTCCAGCATACAAACACACCAGTCATGGATGCTGCTGCCGCTTCTGGTGATAAGTGCATCTTTGTTAGCAGTGTTAAGGAGGAAATGCGCTCAGAACTACAAAAATAAAAACAAAATATCTTCAACCCTGCCTTGGGCTAGCCTCACATGAAACCTCAAGCCTCAGCAGGAGGCTTGCTTTGCTCTCCGGCCTTGGCTTTCAGCCCCACTGCAGCATCAGAATTCTGAAGTAGAGCAAGTGCTTCTACCCAAAGGAATGCATGTAAACAGCAACATATTGTTGCTTTGGCCCGACAGCTTTTCCTACCCAAGGCCTAATTCTCTCCCGAAGATGTGGGAGGGAGGAGGTGGGCCACCCCATAGAAAGGAGTTCTTTTTCAAGCCAAGGTGGAAGATGATACATTCTCCAACTCTGGATCCTCACAAGAGATTTGGATATGCCTGCCCTCTCTCGGGCAGCGCTAGAAGCCAGGTCAGCACCGACAGCTCAAGACGCTTCCCTTGGATTCCCAGTTTTGGTCCCTTGTGCAAAGCGTTGCGCAATGGCCATTTAAGCATGGAACTCCCGCGATAACAGAAAGAGATTCTTTTCAACAAGGTCCAAGGTCTCTCATGTGCCATCATCTCACAATCCACATTGCCTGGGATTTTTTCACAGCTTCGCTCGAGCAGCTTTTAGTGTTGATCAAGACATTCACAGAATGAAATGGAAAAACCCCCTGGGAACAGCCATGGCCCCGAGATTTCGTTAAAAGAGTTCAACCCTGTCCAAGACACGGCATGGTCACCGAGACTGCACCCCCAGAGTCATCTTCAAGTTTTCGTAGACGACGTAGCTGATGCTCACGGCGGGGATCACCTTCATGAAGTTCGGGGCCAGACCCCTGTAGAGGCCAAACGCTCCCTCTGTTTTCAGGATATGCTTGAAGAGGCCAGTCATCGTGACTTGAGGCGCACCCTCGATGGAAGCTAGAAGAGAAGCCATGGAAGAGAGGCTTAAAATGTAGTCAAATCTAGAGCGGATTGCTCAATCAAGTTAAGGCTCCTGAGACTAGGTATCAGCAACCGCTGGGCTGTGACTACAGTCTGTGAGTATTAGTAACCTTTTGTTAAACATGATGTGGAAAGGGAACTCTCTCACACACACTAACACTGTGGGAAGCAGGAGGGCTGGGCCAGAGGGCTGTCTATAAATTCTAAGCTCAGCTCATTTCATCGCCAGCCCCAGACCGATGAAGGGAATAACCACCTTGTGACTTGCAGACCAAGTGGGCCACTGTTTTAACTGTAAGGCAATCCTTCTACCTCTAAGGGACTCTCCTTTCCTCTGACAGCACAGATTTCAGTGCCACCCTCCTGGCCTGAACCAACCCGAGGACTTCTCAAAGGCTCTTACCTTGTGCTTGCATGCGCGTCCGCACCAGGGCAAGAGGATAACTTGCCAGTTGGCCACAGGTGCTGGACATGGTGCCACACGCCAGCAGGACGAAAACCCCAGGGTCAGCGCTGTTCACCGCATAACGTTGCAGCCAGCTGTTTTTCAGGGTCTAAGGGGAATTCACAAACAAAGGCAGTCAATCAGAAGGTCATGTGTAGGGCTGTGAGAGCTCCCAGAAACCACAGTGGGAGAGAGATGGAAAACCTCCGGCAGCCACAGATGGCGCTTAGAACACAGGGGTCAATTCCCTCGTTCTTCTTGGACCAACTTCCCTTCCTCACCGACAGCTGCAGCGGAGCCGCTTACCTCGTAGACAGCCAGGTCGATGCCGGCGTAGGGAATGATGCCAAGCATATTGGGGACGTACCCCTTGTAGAAAGCCCCCATCCCTTCTTTGGCAAAGATCTTCTTGGCGCAATCCAGCATTCCCAAGTACTGTCCTGTTTTGCGCAGGGCCATCCGGGTCTTCAGAACCTAAGGAGTCACCAGAAGGACAGGAGAGTCAAGACGGGCCGCGGCTGAGCGGTCAAGAGAAGTCTTTTCCTCAAACAGCTGAAACCAGAAGACAAAGAGGAAGAAAAGCTGGCAGTAGGGTGTGGCTAAAACCAGGATCTTACCTCCATGGGGTAAATGCTGCTCTGCGCAATGGCTCCTGCCAATGAACCCGCCACCAGCCTCTCGTGAATCCTCAGGACCTCCTGGTCAGTGCCAATGAACCGTTTGATCTATTGAAAAGGAAGGCACTGTGTCATTCGATACCCCTATGTCGTCCTCTCTCCTATCAGCCTCACAAGTGAGGAGGACCCCCATAACCCGCCCCCTGTCCCACTCAAGCATGCCGTAAAATCCCCCCCAATGATTTACCTGTTCATAGGCCATGAATTTTATGGCAGACTCGGGGGCAATCTTCAAGACGTTGATGCCGTTTCCTCGCCAAAGCGATCTTGTGCCACCCTCTTTGATCATCTGGGTAAAGCCTCCAACGATACACATATTGTTACTGCGGGAAGCATGGACCTGAAAAGGAGGGAGACCTTTCACCCTGGATCCTGGCGCAGTTACAACTCTTCCCCCTCCACATCCCTCACTCAAAGGCAAATCTAACAGTTTGCGTCACAATTTAGCAGGAAAGGGGCATGGTTTACTGAAATATCTGTATCAGTGCCTCCCTGTTATCACTCTAGAGTCATTCCTAAGGAAGGAGAGCAAAAGGAAATGGACCCTGGTTCACACACAACATTAATGGAGAATACAGAGGAAGGCCAGTCCTGACCACAGGGGTGCAAAGTCCAAATTCCTCATTTCTCAACGGTGATCGGGTGTCCTTGCCCTTTGAGGCCAGAACAGGAAGAACTGCCAGCAAGCCACCAGCTGCCTCGTGACCAGCAAGACCATTCCAAGAGAATGTTTGCTCTGCCAAGCGAGCGCAGCCCTAAGGGCTAGGGAGTCATAAAAAACCCAGAATGAACCTGTGGGTGTTTAACAAATGCCAAATGTATGCCAAAGAAGAGAAGCAGAACTACAAGACGTGGTACGTGGAAGCCATCTAAAAATAAAGAGTGGTCCCAACAATAACCGAGCCACGGAGGTCCTCCAACACTTCCTTTGCCACTCAAGAGCTTTTGAGGCTAAAATTAAGGAGACCCCCTGCCCAGACTCCCCTTTTACCTGCATGAGGACTTTCAGGCGATCCAAGGGTGCAGTGCAGGTTCTGGAAACGGCTCCTGCACCTCCGCCCGCCACCAAGTGGCGCCACCACATCCCAGTCTGCCTCTCTTCCACTGTGAACTCATCTGGCACCGTTAGATTCTCCCCCACATCAAATATCTGAAAGGGAATAAAACAAAGCATGAGTGAAACCATCATCTTTAGTGTTGGCAAGTTGCTATTTTGATTAAAAACATTTGTATCCTGCTTTTGTCCACAGAAGGACCCAAAGTGGCTCACATCATAAAACGGTATTTTAAAAATAAAAACAAGAGGGGGGGGGAGAAATATTTTTAAAAGAAAAGTATTCTATTAAAACATAGGAGCTAGAGCTTCTTTAGAGGTTGCATCAATGTTCACAGCGCACTCAAATCCCTACATCATAGAATCACAGCAGCCATTCACTTAGGTTAACTGTTTTTAAAAGGTAAGTTACATTTATGGGACAACATCGTTTTGGTCTTCTCTGCCAAAAGCCATGGCTAAATAACAATTGCTAGAGGGAACTGAAATTAACATAAGCTCTGGATGAGAAAGCTGGTCCTTTGCCAGCCCCACAGCCTGCTCGTGTTCAAAATGGCTAGTCAAGGGGAACAGGGTAGAGAGAAAGGCCTAGAGTTCTCCTGGAACGCACAAGCTGCTTTGATCTTATGATGCAGGACTGAATGCCAAATTTAGCCAGAGGATTCATATCAGCAACTGGCAGGTTACTTCCAGAGCTGGCAGGTTACAAACTAGCAAAGACCAGCTGCTCATGTACGCTGAGAACCAGACTTCCCTGAGAACAGGTTCTCGGACATGTGCAAGAGATTTTAAGACACAAGTGGCAATGGCCTGAAGGAGGACGCAATCGGTGCACGGAGGCAGGTGGCTGGGCACGATGGAAGGAGGGTGGGCCACGACCGAAGAAGCGCCCACGTGTTACACAGACGTTACGCACGAGGGACCTTAATTTGTTACCGTCGAGTGCTTCCAGTACAGGATAATCTCTGGAATGTTCTCCACAGGGTGCAACAGGTGATAGTCACGCCACTCATTCCAATCAATGGTCATTGTCCCGTTTTTATCCATGCTGCAAGAAAGAAAGAAAGAAAGAAAGAAAGAAAGAAAGAAAGAAAGAAAGAAAGAAAGAAAGAAAGAAAGAAAGAAAGAAAGAAAGAAAGAAAGAAAGAAAGAAAGAAAGAAAGAAAGAAAGAGGAAAATAAAATGAGGACATTTTAAGACGGGCTTGGCTTACGCACTTAAAACTTTCAGCATCCAGAGATAACACAGAGCAAACGAAGGGCAATTATGACCTGAACAGAGGATTCTCCTTGAACCAGCTGTGGGAGTAAAAATGAACCAAGTGTGGGATTGGCTGAAGATAAAGCATTAACTCTCCCTCTTTCTTTTTGTTCTATTATGCTTTGGGGGAAGTTACCCTGTACAAAGGATGGTGTTCTGCTCTCTAATTGGCTTTTAAGTGTTTTATGTTCTGCTTTGCTGTGCAGTTCTCTTATTTATACTGAGATGTTTATACTTTCAGGGAGATCCAGTTGGCAATAATTTAACACCACTCTGGGAGTGCCACATAAAAGCAGTACAAGGTATTACACAGGCAAGGCAACACCTGCCTTTACTGTCCACCACTGGACTCACTACCAACATGCAACACACAACCAACTCCACAGGGAGGGTGAGACGGGTATGCACTGTGATACTTACTAGGTGACAGGGCCCCAGAAGTGTCCCGTCCTTATTCTGACAAACAGACAGACACACAGGCAGGCAGGCAGGCAGAAGGGGCGATGCAAAGAAGGAGAGAGGGACAAATAAGTGAGTGTTAAATACCAGTGCCGCATGCACACAGAAGAGAAAGCATTTGAGTGTGTTAAGTTGCACAAGAACACGAAGAGCAGAGAACACTGGAGCAAACCACTTTGGGATCACCACTATCTGAAGAAGATCTAGTCCCTATAGCAAAAGCACTGTGTGGCAGGAAAGGACAGGGATAAGAAGGCTGGCAGCATCGAGAGAAGCGCCTCTTTCTCGCCATGCAGCCAGCGAGAGGCAGCCTGCCTGTGTGCCTGTCCTGCAGTCAAGGAGCATGCAGGCAAACACCCTCTCAGCTTGGCCCCCACAAAACCCTACTTGCAAGAAGAAGAAAAACCACTCCCCGGAGACAAGCCCCCCCCCCCGTCTTCTGAGGCAGCACATTATTTGCTTTTGGAATCACCTGCTCTCAGGCAGTTTGGCTGCACAGTGTCCGGGCTTGGGCTTTGAACTGTCCCTACAATTGACTGGAGTGGCCTCACACCTCTGACTGGTGCTCTAGCACCAGTTCCAAAAGGGAGGGGGGTTGTGCCGTTGTGTCACAGGAGGGGTCTGATGGGAGAGGGGTAAGGAAAGGAAGGAAAAAAGGAAGAGGCGGTTAACCCTTAACCCTTGTAATAAGGCCTTAACCATGTCCTCCAGTGTGCAAACGCTGTAGCCACTCACCTCTTGAGAATTTTTTCTGCCTGCTGTTCAGTAATCTTGACACCCAGATCCCGAAGGGACTGCATGATCTCCTGGGCATCAATGCAGCCTGCAAGGGAAAGCAAGGCAAATAAGCTCCGTGCTTGATCAACAAGACAGATCAGCTGCAGGGGGACCAACACCAACACACGGCCTCCTCGCTCCCCTCAGGGACCCCCTGTGCGCGCACACGCACACACTCACCATCATTCTTTTTGTCTAGACTCTTGAAAACCAGCCTCAGCTTCTTTTCATGGTCTTGAAGATAGTGGACAAACTCCTCAAAGTCCAGCTGGCCATCCAGGTCCTTATCTCCAGCTTTTACGATTTTCTGTAGAAAAGAACACAAAAATAAGCTCAGGTTGATCTCGCACCCACCTGTGGAGAGTTGTGTTCAAACAGAAATAATAATAATTTTAAAAACACACGGAACACATGTTGCTAAAAACCTGACTCACTAAACCCCAGGAGTTGTTAAGATTTAAACTGTGCGAGGACACCTGCTATTTATTGGAAACTCTACCCTTGGCAAGCAAGAGATGTCTTGGCTGGACGAGAGAGTGCATTTTTAATACCTTTGTAATGTCAAGGTTGCTCCACTTTCCCACTGTTACATTTCCGTGTTCTATTGAAAACCAGCAAATAAAAGAGACAGGGGAACTACCACTTACTGGAGGAAACCAACTGCCACCAGACAAGCCTGCTGATAAGCTGAAAGCTAGTGCTAAAAGGGCAATATTCTAGCAATAAAAGTGGCTCTAATACGAGCAGGAACTGGTTTGGTCACCCTGTCCTTGTGCCATTGCGCAAGATCCTGGGGCAAACTAGACCTTTTAGGAGCAGAGTGTCTCTTTACCAAAGAGATTAAAGAGACGGCCAAAGGCAGGCTGAACCTTACCCTTAACATTCCTCTGAGCAGTGACCCACCCCAAAGTCTTTCCTTACACAGGTACAGTGAGCAGTCCCAGCACATCTTAAGAACATAAGAAGAACCATGCTGGACCAGGCCAAAGGCCCATCTAGTCCAGCTTCCTGTATCTCACAGTGGCCCCACCAGATGCCTCTGGGAGCACATGAGACTAGATATCTGTCTCCTGATAGCACTCCCCTGCATCTGGCCCTTGAAGTACCCCGGTTTTTTAAGCCTGGAAATTACACATCTCCACGATAGTTTGTAACCTGTGATGGACTTTTCCTCCAGGAAATCTGTCCAATCCCCTTTTGAAGGCATTCAGGTCAGATGCCAGTACCACATCCTGTGGCAGAGTTCCACAGACTAACAACATGCTGGGGGTGGGGAATTCTTTTGTCTGTTCTCACTCTCCCAGCCCTCAATTTGAGTGGGTGTCCCCTAGTTCAGGTATTTTGTGAGAGGGAGAAGAGTGTCCCTCTATCCACTTTACTCATGCCCTGCATAATTTTTTATGTCTCAATCATATCCCCTCTCAGGCGCCTTTACTTCCAGACTAAAGAGCCCCAAATGTTTTAGCCTTTCCTCATAAGTGAGGTTCCCCAGCCCAGTAATCATCTTCACTTGGTCAACACCAGCCTCAGCACTTGCTTTGCATATCCACAAGGAAAACCACTCCTGTGAGATTTAGTGCCAAGATCCCCCACCCCCCTAGCAAGGACCATTCCTTGCTAGGGAACGGCCCTCACATAGTTATAAGCTAGAAGCTGCAGATTCTATATTAGCCTCCAAATATGTGTATTCTATATTAGCCTCCAAAGATTCCAAGGACAGCATCCCTGTCAGGTTATCTGTGAAGTTAACAAACTCTTTGCTTGCAAGAACATATAAAAGATAGTCCGACTCAGAGAAATGAGCGTGCAAAGTATTCATACTATTTTACGTTGCATATGAAATTGCACCTCTGAGATCTATGCCAAATATTGTTAGGTAAACCCGTTCTCCCCTCGGCCCTAGCTAAATTTAGGTATGCATATAATTTAATACATTTCTCATCCTAACCTTAAGAAGGACGGCACTCAGTAATCACTGGCAATGACCTTTCATACTGCCAAGGAGGATCTAATCTACAGATGGTCATATGATGGTGGTGAAACAGGGAGAGAGAAAGGACAGCCACTTGTGAACTAAAGATAGAAAGAGGCCCCCCGGAATGGCAGCCACTGACTTGCTTCAAAACCAGCTGATTCGGGATTTCCCAACAGCCAATGTCTGCTTGCGAGAGACCTTAATCTCTTACAGTTCTTGGGAACCAGTCACAGAAAAGCCAAAGATGTTTCTTTCTCCACCAAAAATCATCCTGCACTGGATATGAGGGAAAAGGATAAAAATTGTGTCTAGTCACATCTCTCCAAGTTAACTACCCCGGGCAGGATACAAACTGTTCCTAAAATTAGAACGCCAGGTTCACATCACGGTTGCTGCTGGAGTTCTTTTTCACACTGTCTACATATATTTTCCACATATTTGTCTTTTTGCATCAACGGCAGTAAGATAACTGGAACTCTGGAACACAGGCCTTTCAGTTATTACCTCACTACATTGTTTCTACAGGCAAGTTTAGGCTGCCAGTGCTTACTCTCTAGATCAGCAAGGAAGGGTTGGGCGAGCCGGTGCCCTCCATATTATACCCTCCAGCTCCCATCAATTCTAGGCAGCCTGGCCAATGGTCAGAGACTGTGGAAGCTAAAAAAAAAAGCTAAAAAAAAGAGACTGTGGAAGCTGTAATTCAAAACACAAGGACAACACCAGGCTGCCTCTACCTGCATGTTATTGGAATGTATTCACATACACTTGGGTTTAGTGCTGAATTAGTTGCTGGTTGTCAACTGCCAGAGAATTAAAAGAAAGTAACCTGCAGCACCGAAGAGAAAAAGCATGCTGAACTAACAACTATTCCTTATGAAAAATTGGCCTTTAGATGCAATTAACTGGTTGCTTTAGCTGAAGCCTTGAGCTCCTCATTGCTGGGGTGACAGCAACAAGGAAATCAAAATAAAGCAGGCTGCTTAAAATCCAAGGACTGAAGTGCCCACATGCCTGCACACGCAAACATCTCCTTGGTGGTGACACTTATTGCAGGATGTCACATCAAGTTATGATGCCTGTGAGGTGGAGGCAAGAAGCATAGCACTTCCTTCCCAGGCAGAAGACACCCAGTTCAGTCCCAGGCCTCCAAGCCTGATTAACCTCAAGAGCTGTCAGTCTGTGTTCAGGAAACACTAAACTAGACCATCTTCCTTATGAAAAGTCCACCCTATGTGCCTATGGATATCCAGCTTATATTCTCAACAAAACCAGAAGAACAGGAGACCAAATGAATTCTAAGTAGCTCTCCAGGTGCTTGACCCCACTGATGAAGCACAAATCAGAAAGCTAAGCTCTTGTGTGGCTGATAAGCTCAGCAGCCCTGTTGTGATGGGACCACATTTATGCAGGATGGCTTTAACAACTGTGAGTTCCCAGGCCTTTGAATGAGCTCTGAAGCTAATTGCTTGCATCTCTATTTAATACCACCACCACCACCACCACCCCATTTTCTTAGGGGGAAAGACTTTCAGAAATCAATAAGAACTTTCCTTCTGTTTAAAAAAACAAAGAGCTGCTCGCTGCTTATATAAGGTATTTCCATCTTTTTTTTAAATCCTGAATTTCCCCACAACATTTCTCCCAAGGGTCTTTTCAGCTGGAATTCAGGATTACTCCAACAGCTAGCGGCCAAGACGTTTTCTAGGTCTGATGAGACCCAGAGACAGTCTAAAGGGCGTTTTGAAACGCAGTCGGGAAATTCCTCTTCCATTGCTCATCCTGCCAGGAAGGGGAAGGGAGGGTTCCCCCCCCCCCAACACACAGGAAGCCACAAGCGGAAACGAGAAAGCCAAGGAGAAACAACGTGATGCTCCGTGGAAAATGCCGAGAAGGAACACGCGAAGCAGAAAGGGTCCGAGCCCCCACCCTCCCCGAAAAAACCACCCCATTGAGCCGCAGCGCCCGCGCGTGCGTCGGAGAGGAAGAGGAGGAGAACTCTCCACGGGAGGGAGAACCTCTCTGTCGCTCGGAGGACCCCCGAGAAGGAGCGGAAAGGGGCCGCCTGGAAATGGAGGCCACCCACCCAAGGCGGGGCCAGAACGACGAGGACGGGGCTCGCCTCTCTCTCCCGCCCGCCCGCCTGGCCACCCACCCGCCGCCGGGCTTGCCGACCTGCTTCCACTGGCGGTAGGTGGAGAACTCCTGGGAAGGGATGAAGAGGCTCAGGCGGAGGATGGGCTTGAGCTCGGCAGGCAGCCCTCGGGACTCGAAGTACTCGAAGGCGGCCGGCTGGGAATCCCCGAAGGCCGGGACGTAAAGGCACAGGCAGAGCATCGTCCGACTACCGCTCCCTCCCGACGAAGGGCTCCTTCCTTCCTTCCTGGCTGGCGGGACGGCGAGGCCGGCGGCGGCGGCCACGTGCCTATGAGCTCTTCGCCCGGCGCTCCCATTGGCTGCCCGAGCCCGGCCCCCTCCCCCGCCCCCTCCCCCTCCCCTGGCTGGCTGGCTGGCTTCCGGACAGGAGGAGCACATGACCGCCCTTCCGTCACGGCCCGCCGCGTCCCTTTCCCCCCCCGGGGCCCCTCCCCCTCCCCCTCCCCCGGCGGGTCAGATCGGCTTCCAGCCACACGAGAACCCCCTCGGCGCCCAGTTCAATGAATGGCACCGTGGAGGAAAGGGCGGCGGGGGGGGGGGGGAGGCCAGGGCAAGCCGGGCCGGGGCAAAGCGCGCCTCCTCTCCAAAAGCTTCCTTCCCACTGCCCCGGCGGGGCTCAGCGCGCCACCCTCCGGGGTCTTGAAATCAAAGACGGAGCCAAGCGGGGTTTTTTTTCAACAGGTGTGGCAGGGGAGTAAAAAAAAAGGGGGGGGAGGAGGAGACGAGAACCTCTCCCTCCCCTGCAAACCAATCCCAGCGGGGGTGCCGCGCGAAGCAGAAACTCCAGGGGGGGCTTGTAGCAACCTGTTCTGCCCGGCCACCATTTAAGGACATCTAAGGACAAAACCCAGCCACCAGGCAGCTGATCTTCTGCAGTCCCAACCAAGTGCCCCCAGAAACAGCCAGGTCCTTAAGTAAGGCCGGGGGCCAGCAATGGCATCGGGCACTTTTCCTACCAGAGGTAGTTCAGAATCCCGCAATGGGCAGACCCAGAGGGAAAGTTCAAAAGGAAGGCTGGAGGTAACATGCGTACCACCAAGTGGATATAAGAGGAAGCAAAAGCGGAACCAAGAAAGAACCACTAACTAAGTTAAAGACAGAGACGTATTTCACAAAGAGCAGTGCTGTATCAGAGAAGCAGCATGGTGTAGCAGATGGAGCTACGGACTAGGTCACTAGGAGGAGGCAGGAGATTGAACCAATTACCTCCAGAGGTAGCAGGTGTTCCAACACTGGAGGCGTTGGAGAGAAATCTGGACAACCACCTGGCAGGTGTCCTTTGGTTTGTGTTCCTGCCTTGAGCAGGGGTTTAGACTTGGTGGCCATGTAGGCACCTTCCAACTTCAGGATTCTATCAGATCAAGGCTCTGATCCCCAGGTACCCATAGAAGCTGAAAGGGAGGGACTTGCAAAAACCACTCCTTAAACAGCTTCCATACTTTGAAACCCTATTAGGTTAGCAGTACATTTCAGTCAGAGAGCAGCACATACCATAATTTACAGATGACAACAGTGACAACATAACCCATACAAGTTAACGGTACCTATGTAAGTAAACCTGGTCCATTTATTTAAAATAAAATCTGTTTTAATGTGCACGAGGATTGACAATACTTATTTGGGCCTACAACTCACCCTAGCTCAAGCGTTATGCGGGTTTTAGTCCAAAACATCTGAAGGGCGCCAGGTTGAGGGTGCCCTGAGTTCAGGGATCGGGCAAAGGGTCATACTTGATTTTTCTGGGGTTGAGAATACTACAAAGAAATGTGCATGTTTTCCATTGCACATAAACATGGCTATCCACTCACACTGCAGTTGCCTGCTTCAGGGAGAAGGCAGACAATTGCCCCGGTGGTGAGCATTTGCAAAAAGAGAAACTACTGGCCAGCGACAGAATAAAAACTGCTTAACTCCTGCCTCTCTAGCTGCAAAACAAGTCTGCTGGGGCGGGCAGCAGGCAAGTGAGACACTGTATATTTTCACCCCAGAGAGAAGGCTAAGTACAGACCCTGGCATCTCTTGATGAAGTTCTTCCCAGGCAACAGGGCTGGCAAGGCATGTCCAAACATTGGCCCTCCTGATGTTTTGGACCACAACTCCCAGAATTCCAAGCCTGTATTGCCAATGGCAAAGGACTGTGGGAGTTGTGGTCCAAAACATCTGGAGGGCCAAAGTTTGGCCTGCAATAAACTCTTCCACCAAGTGCTTCAAGGAAACGACACCTGTCAAAGGACACTGCCCTGAGCTAGGTGGGCCAATGATCTCAATCAACATGAAGTTGTTTTTCAGTTTGGTTTTTTGAAACTGACAGTGAGCAAACACATGCATACAATATATGGAACACTTAAGAGATGGCATCCTTTGGAAACTGAACATGCAAGCGCTACAACCAGCAAATTCGAGCAGGTGAAGCAGAGACGGCTGCAATCCTTCGAAAAAAAGCCCTGGTCAGACCATGAAGCTGCCGCTGCTGCTTCCTTACCTCTGGCAGAAAAAAGGGTTCCCTCAGTTTCTTTTAAATACATTGCTTACCCCTCCCTCCCTCAGACCCCCTCTGCATTATACCTCTTTCATCATTTCCAGCTCTAGACAGTGTCTCCTCAGACTAAGTGTGGCTTCACATAAAGGAATAATTCTGAAATGAACACCAGCCTCTATATGAAATACATATTTTTTTCTCAATACACAATTTTTCTGCACAAATCATCTGGTTGCATAGGAGAAGACTCAGTATTCTTTACCCCCATGTAGAGGATGAAATGGCAGAGTGTGTGTGCATAGAGAGTACAGCTTTTACCATTGCTGGTCTCTCCCAGCTCACTGCATCACTCCCAAAGATCACCCCTCCCTTCAAAACCCCTAACTCAAAAATGCACTCACTTGCCGAAATGAGATCTCAGGGATGGTGATAAATTTTTCCAAGCTTTCATTGCAACAGAATTACATCATTAGAGCACATTATAAAGGAAACGAGCAACATATTGGCTTCACTGTGGAAAAGGCCTCACTGGAATACATCCTGACAAATTAAAGTTTAATTACACCTCTGAAGCTCGTGTACTCAAGTGTGCTAAGCTGTTTAATTACAAGCGACAGATAAAGGAAGAATTTCCAGGCACTTCTTTTCTAAAAGCCATTCTGGGTGAGTATTTCCAAGCCCTCCCCCCAACAGCACTGGCAGCATGTTACTGGTTCCAGCCTGGTGCCTACAGAGCTGTCGGGCTACCAATGCCATCATCCCCAGAAAGGCCACGCTGAATGGGGAACCTGGGCATTGTTGCCTAATATATACGTGGGGCAAAACCAAGGTGAAGAAGATTGGCAAGGCTGTTGCCACAAATGAATCTGAGAGGCGAAGCATGAGGGCTTGGCTGACCGGGAAGCCGGATTCAACAACAGGAAAAAAGAAAGGCCATCACTGCGTTTCAAGGGGATCAAGCCAGAGGGATGCATGGATTTACCAGCTCAAATGTCTGCTTGACTGCACTCATGTTCAATGACCTTCAGCTGTAATACCTCACAGATTATATGGTCCCACAGTGTTTACCTGTCTCTCTCTGAATCTTTAGGGTAATTAGGCAGCATTCCATGCTTGGCAATGAATAGGAAACTGATTCCCCCCCCCCTAAATTATTTGCAGTAACAAAAAAAAATCTCTTTCATGGATGGAAAATATTTAATCTCTGGCATCTGTGGTAATCTGTGGAACTCCCTGTCACAGGATGTGGTGATGGTGTCTGGCCTGGATGCCTTAAAAGGGGGATTGGACAGATTCCTGGAGGAAAAAGTCCATCACAAGCTACAAACTATGATGGAGATTCCAGGCTTTAAAAAAGGGTACTTCGAGGAACAGATGCAGGGGAGTGGTATCAGGAGACAGATTATCTAGTCTCGTGGGCTCCCGGACACTTTTATTTTGTTACCAGGAATGTGACCTGAGAGCATTATGGGGCAGGCCTGGCCCTCCATGTGATACTGGACCCCTGGCCCTCATCATCCTTCACCACTAGCTTGGCAGAAGGCTAACAGGAGTTGCAGCTCAGGGGTTTAGGCCTCTGGAGCCAGAGGCTGCAAGTTCGAGTCCACCCATATTTATTTATCTTATTTACTATATTTATTTTGAATATTTTTTAACCCCGCCTTTCTCCTTGGAAAAAGACCCAAGGTGGCTTACAATAATGAGGGACCATCTACAGTCCAGAACATTTAAGACATACTCGAGTTAAGAATCAGAGAGTTTGAAAAGGTATCTCAGAACATTAAAAGGTAACATTAGAAATACAAAGAGCACGCAAGAAGAAAACCAAAATCCATTATGAGCCCTTTGCCTCCTTGACAAGGGCTGGATGGTTTTTATATGAATCTACAGGATCACACAGATTTGGTGTTTATAACTACTTCTATCAATCAATAGAAGTAGCTATAATAGTCTGTGGAACTCCCTGCCACAGGATGTGGAGATGGCATCTGGCCTGGATGCCTTCAAAAGGGGATTGGACATATTCCTCGAGGAAAAGTCCATCACAGGTTACAAACAACAATGGAAATGTGTAATCTCCAGGCTTAAAACCAGGGTCCTTCAAGGGCCAGATGCAGGGGAGTGGTATCAGGAGACAGAGATCTAGTCTCATGCGCTCCCAAACGCATCTGGTGGGGCCACTGTGAGATACAGGAAGCTGGACTAGATGGGTCTTTGGCCTGATCCAGCATGGCTCTGCTTATGTTCTTATGGGGAAACAATTCATACGACTAACAAGAGTAAATCTCAAGAGGTGAACCTGTGCTATCCCATTTTCCCTTCTAGCACAGCCTGACTCCACAAAGTATCACAGGATGATTGTCTCCTGAACCTTCAACCATGCAACCACACAAGGGATTTTACCAGTGGTCAAGTTACTGGCACCTGGGCACTTTCATGGCCTAAACCCATGCTGCCAACTCCACTGTTACCTAACTAGGCTTAACTAGCCTGACCCTTAACCTCCTCCCACTCTTTATGACGTCCGTCTCCATAGAAAACAGGGATCCTCTCAAAATCCAGATCCTCTTAGAGGTCAGCTGCAGTTGGCTGTACCAGGGTGGAAAAGACACCCCCCCCCCGGTTCTCCCCCTCCCTGCTCCCAATTGTTCCTGCTCATGGCTCTGCCCGTCATGGCATCAAGCTAATCTGCAGATGCACGTCTACGATGATACACCTAAACCTCTAAACTTTGGGTGCGTGCCTGATCCCTCAGGGATGAGAAACGTCACTCATTAGTCCAAACCTCAGCAGATTTGAGTTGCTTATGTCAGCGCTCCGTGCACTGTAATCCATCACTTGGCAGCTACTGGCAAGGACCGAAGCGTAGAAAAGGCCAAGGGGAAATAAGGCTGCCAGCCTCTGCAGTGCTGCTGGGCCACACACTGCCAGGGATACGAAGCCCAGATCCCAGGGAAGCGCAGTGCCTGGATGCCTACCTAGAGTGTTCAGACACCACCACCACCCGCCACCCCCTCTCTGCACAGCTATGGAGGGAGTGATGCCAACCCAACACACGCTTCAGATTAAAGAAGCACCTGGGAAGCGAGCAGACACAAGACTGCTGGTATTACAGGGAAGGATTTGAGTAGCAGTGAGCAGATCTCGAAAATCCATGTTCAGTCAGAAAGCACGCTGGGCACCTTGCAAGGGTCACATTCGTTCAGCCTGGCCTATCCCACATGGTCGTTGTGAGGCAACACAACACGCTGTATCTCCCAATATGAGTTCACTGGGGAAATTGGAGCAGGAAGAGGAACTTTTACACATACTGAATAGTGTCATGTGCTGAGTGATAAACCGCCAAGTACTTAATATTTGCCAGTCACCCGAACACAAAAAAGGGGTAGGTCAATTCACGAAACTCGAAACAGTATATATTTTTACACTGAACAGCTAACTAAAATACCCATTTCTCATGTGCATATGGTTCTTAGCTTTCTAACAACTCTCTGAGGAGAGGCAGCATGCAAAACACCATACCTCCAGAAGGATATTATGGAAATGGGAAAAGTGCTGAGGAGGGCAACCAGAATGATTTGGGGACTGGAACACCTTCCTTACCATCTGAGGCTGCAACAGCTGGGCCTCTTCACTCTCGAACGACGGCGCCTAAGAGGTGACCTGATTGAAGTTTATAAAATCATACACGGTGTGGACAAAGTAGATAAGGAAAAACTGTTTTCCATATTGCACAACACTAGAATGAGGGGGCACTCCATGAAACGTTTGGGTGCTAGATCTCAAACAAATAAGAGAAAGTACATTTTCACCCAGAGGATCACTGGTCTGTGGAACTCCCTGCCAGAAGAAGTAGTGACAGCTGTCAGCCTTGGCAGCTTTAAGAAAATATTAAACAAATTCATAGAGAACCAGGGTATCAGTGGCTATCCTTATGGATGCCTAAGGACAACCTCCAGGTTGGAAAGAGAGGCAGGATATGTCTCAATGCCATTCGTGGGGAATCATAAGAAGGTGAAGACATCTGCTTGGGAATACCCTGAAGCCAATGGTGAGCCACTGTGTGAGACAGAATGCTGGACTGGATGGGCTGTGGCCTGTTCCAGCAAGGCTGTTCTTATGTTCTTCTGTTCAACTTATCAACAAACCAACAAACTTTGGAAATTGTTTCTCAGCAAGTTGAACAACAATCCTGCTGAAATAGGCTTCTGCAGCGTTAGTGACTGGTTTTGCAGACTCCTGCCTTTGCACCGGAGGGCTGTGGGATCGTCGTACAGCGATGTGTCTACCAGGCAGATGCCTTCATCTGAGCAGCTCTTCCCTCTCCGCGCATGTCCTGCTCTGAGTACTTGTGAACTGAAACACAGCAACCCACCTCATACTGCCTTGGTACAGTATGGTCTGCTCTGCGTGGGTCTCTCCTGGGATGAAGACCCGAGTTTTTCTACCTGGAAATGCTCAGAGATGGCTCTGAGACTGGATAGAGGCAAAGTAGCGGGACTGCTCCTGAAATGCATCCCCTCCTTAACCCAGGCTTTGTAAAGACAGGTTAAATTTTAAAGCAATGGGGCTGGGCTCAAGGCAGGTGCCCTGATTTGCTGTGGAATGAGCTTTCTAAGGTTTGTGTGTTTGTGCGCATGTGTGTATAGATGAGGGAACAAACTATTCCCTGTCATAAGACCTGCCCAACTGTAAGGATAAACAAGACCATCTCTCCCTGGACTGTGGAGCCTGCCAGACTACCTGATATTTATTTGTTCCTGAGTCATCAAACCGTTGCTCTCCAGAGCATCCCAGTATTAGCTCAGGACCTCATCAGGGTCAGCTATCACATCACAAGTTGAACAAACAGAGGCACTGGAAGGGAACAGCTGCTGGGAGGCCAAGGCCTGGCAACGGTGAGACAAAGCACACTCTCCCTGTGACATGACCTCTGCTCCAAAAACTTTGTTTTGCTAGAATTTAAGGGACAGTGCGATTTCCAGGTATCGTCTGTGTAGCCAGCAACTGACCGGCTGATGCTCTTGGCTGATGATTCCAGCTCATGAGGACGGGAATGAGAGTATGTTAAAAACCTTTACCTACCACTCATGAATCGTTTAAAATAAGCAGCAGGCAACCCTGTCTTGGCAGGGCTCTCCATAATCCAAGGGCCACTGCCAATCGCACAGGGGACCTCAGCTGTTGGGGGTGGGGGTGGACAGAGAGAAAGACCTCACCCGATGACTTCAGGGTAACCCTTTAGGTACCAATGTTCCTGTCTGTGAAATGTATGAACTTGTGAACTGTACAAATTAACAGAGAGAGAACTTTATAATAAATACACATCTCTCTATATCAGCATTTCAGGCACAGCACTTTGGCTATTGTTGGAAAATAGTGGAAGCGTCCAGTTTAGAAACTCCTCTGAACTTTTGCTCCTTCCCTTCATCCCTCTTCCTAGACACTGCCTGCTATGCCTTTTTTGTGCCACTTTGGAACAGAGTCTATGAAAGCTCTCTGGGAACCCACAGGCTAAGAAGACAAAACAGCCAAAGAGTATCCAAGGGAACCAGGAGCCACGGGCCAGGAGGTTTTCAAACCCACTTCACATCAGGAGCATTCATCACTACACTGAATTGCAAAAGAGCCAGCGAGAAGAGTCAGGAGAAACATGCTAATTCCTCCTGCCTGTACCTCCCTCCGCACACAGAGGGCACTTGGATTTAAATATATGTGCACTGCGCAAGTCTGCAACATCTAGTTCTTCAGGATGGCCGACAATAACAAGAATGACAAAACTGTTACAAGAGACTGATAAATAAATCTAGGAGGTAAATTTAGCGGCTTTAGATGCTGCACGCACTACTAGACCCAACTACCAGCCAAGGGTGAAAAATACTTGGGCAGAACAAAAGTCTTTCCTTCAGTGGATAAAACTTGCCCAGATAACATCTGGTGAAATGGGTTAGGAAACATTCTCTGACCTCTGGATGCCCCAGTGGAAGAGGCCTTGGTTCAACTGGTCTCCTACCTTCCTTCTGAATGCGAGTGACCTTCGGTCAAGACCTCTAGATGGTCACAGAGAAGCAGGCTGGTCCTGCAATGTGTTGTGGTTTCTGCAAGACACGCTACAAATGTGTCTTCACAAGACACTTTCACAGAAGATTCACCATGGGAACAATGCAAAGAACTTGCGTCACCTTGAAAAAAGATAAAATCACCCAAGGTCTGTCACAGTGGCTAGGTTCACCTGTACCTAAAAATGAGCATATCTATTTCCTGATGCTGTGCTAATGTCAGAAAGAAGAATCTAGAATGGCAGCCCAAGTGCTTGAAAAATTCATCAAGGTTCTAGCTGCTGAAAAGGATTCTGGGGGAAATCCCAGAGTATATTTCTGAATGACACAATATAAACATGCAAAATTTTCGCTCTCAAGTTTTCAAGAAAGCATGTCAGATGAGAGGCCGTTAACACCAGCAGTTTAAGCACAGTACTTGTGGGTTCTTGAAACTCGCAGCTTTGGGTAGAATACAGCTTGCAATTGAAGCGTTAGCCTTATAATGCTTTATATTTATCTCTCTTGATCACAAGGTTTATTATGAAGGTCTGTTAGAACAGGATTGTCCAAATTCCAGTGAGGTGTTCCCTCCTGAAAACAATTGCATCAAAAACTGTACACCTAGAAAAACAAAAAGGATGCAGAAATGTGCTTTCCTCTTCTTTCCTCCTGAAAGACCCTGCCACAGTGCAGTGGAAAGAGTTGAATCTCTATTTCAGTGATGGCAAACCTTTTAGAGACCGAGTGCCCAAACTGCAATTCAAAACCCACTGATTTTTTGCAAAGTGCCAATACAGCAATTTAACCTGAATCCAGGTGGCTGTGAAGGGGGCGATGTCGGGGGCCCACAGAAAGGCCTCCGAGGGCCACCTTTGGCAACGTGCCATAGGTTCGCCACCACTGCCCTATTTTGTTGCACACTTTGACATTAATTCCAAGTGTTCTCCTTCAGCTCAACCCCCAAGTTTCTTCCTGTTGCCACCATATTCCCTGAAAGTTCACTGGTTTCTGTGAAGTTGCTCATTGGTATTTAACATTTAAATATAGAGACTTACAATTTTCTCTTCCTACTTCAACTGAGTTCTGCAGATATGTTAAAACTAACAGGTTTCTGGGGTGGCCATGATTTTCTAAACTGATTGGCGCACCACCAGCTGACTCTGCTATTAAAGGGAGAATAGTAAATTGCAGTATTTACTAGTAAACCTATCCATTCTGAAAGAAATCAACCCCGGATGTTCACTGGAAGGACAGATTTTGAAGCTGAGGCTCCAATACTTTGGCCACTTCATGAGGAGAGAGGACTCCTTGGAAAAGTCCCTGATGGTGGGAAAGATCGAAGGCAAAAGGAAAAGAGGACGAGAGAGAATGAGATGGTGGGACGGTGTCATTGATGCAACCAATATGGATTTGACAAAACTCCGGGAGGCAGTGGAAGATAGGAAGGCCTGGCGAGCTCTGGTCCATGGGGTCACAAAGAGTCGGACACGACTGAATGACTGAACAACAGCAACAACAAGTAAATTGCACAGAAATAATCCAGCTTGCAAATGATCTTCATTCCCCAAAATCTAGCTTGAAAACCCTCAAAGCTTTCATTTCCAATTTGACAATGGGGAACCTACACCAATACCACTAGGGAAGCACATGCTATCCATCATCCTCTTAATATTCCACACACACCCCAGCAGTAATTTTAAAATGATGTTATCCGAGAGGGGGAAATACCTGAAGCACACAACTTACATAATTAAACAGCACCTCCTGACATTCTACACCTTTCACATAGCCTGAAGCAAGACATTTAGCTCTGCTCCCAATGAATGCACCTGCACAGCAGCGAGAACAAAGAAAGATTTTGGGCACATAAATACAGCATGCAAATAAAGTTCAATAGTATGAGGAAGTCCTCATTGCAAATGAGTAAGAAATGTCCTGCCGCCATCGGAATGGGGCTACTACCACATGGGCCTACTGTACCCTGTCTTCAAATGTTGATCGCAGATAAGAGTTGAAGTCAAGTCAAGCATCTCACACTCCAGTCACGTCCCTGTGTTATGTCTACTCAAAGCTTAATTAATTTTTTTGTTCTCCTTCTATTGAGCATCTCCAAAAATCAGAAGTGTCGGGACCACCAGGCCATGACTGTGCAGCCAGAACCTGCAGAATCTCGTTAAGCATGCTGATTTACTTATCCCTCTGGTTCCCAATGCAGAAAATGAAAACACGCTTTCAGTACTAACGGAGGCTCTGCTGCGTAACCTGATGGTCTCTCTAGAAAATACTACCCCTTTACCTCTGACCCCACGCCCATCTACGTGCTGTCAGGTCCAAACCGGGTTGTAGTGACCCTAAGAGGGCGCCTGAGGTAAGGGAGGTATTAAGGAGTAGTTTTACCAACAGTTCCGCCACCCACCCACCCCCAGTGAGCAACTATGGCCAAGTGGGGAGTTGAACCCCGGCCTCCTAGTCTGTCACTCTGTCCCCTGTGCCACACTGGGTCTCCTCGCCCACCCACTATCTAGCCACAGCCAAGTCCCCTGTCACACCAGTACCCATCCCTGTCCAGACAAGTGCCGCTCGTTCCCAGGCGGCAGCGGGGGGGGGGGTCAACTTTACCTGTGGGAAATGCTCCGCTGGCCCAACTACCAAGAGGATTGTTGGTCTTTTCTCGGAAGGACTACCCTCTTTGTTGAGCGGCTTGCCCGGCGTTTTGGGCCCCTGGTCCCCAGAGCTCGGAGCCCGGGGCTCCTTTGGCGCATTCCCTTTTGCTTCCGGAGACCCTTGGCACGCGGCCTTTGGGAAAAGGCAAGGGATAAAGGGCCAAATGGACCCCAGCATCCCTTGATCCCTCCACCGGAGTCCCAGAGGCAGTGGACACAGAAGACGAGACGGCACTTTGAAGCTCCCAGCTCGGGGAATCGGGATTACGCCAAGAGCGTCACGCTCAGCCACGCCAGAAGCTCATATTGTTGCAGAGGCTTCCCTGCTTTTCAAACTCCTGGCTGCGCTGTCGTGTCTAGCCTCACAAGCAGTTTGCCGAAAAGGGCATTAGCGCAGGTGCAAGCCCTGTAGCATGGAGCCGAGATGCTGAAGGTAGCCAGGAAAATAAAGCAAAATGCCACTTTGGGGGAGAAGGACAACTCAGCCTTTCCTTCCAGGCAGCTGCAGCGATTCACCTGCCCTTCCCAGCTCAGCTCATCCCATGCACATCCAAAGAATAGAAGCCCAGAGCATCCAGCCTGCATTCTCACTGCAGCAGGGCCCAGCCAATCACGGCGCTCAACACTAACATGTTCATTATTCAAAACCAGCTGCCTTGGGCCAATCAGGGAAGGGTGTGACTGGACAGATTCTTGCAAGCAGCCCGACCGTTCTGCAGAGGACCCGCTGCCGGTAAGCTGGGGGAGGGGAGGGGGTTGTGTGGTCTGACCGGAGGCAGCCTTTTCAGCAGCAAAGGCGCTCCCGGGATTTCAGCGACAGCCCAGTTATGGATCTTGGTAATAAAGCAAGGAATCCAGTTTTGTCTTCGCAATCCTCCAAATTGCACCCCACAATTTCAAGAAGCCCTTGTTCTTTTTATTAATAAAGCGGACGGCCCTGGCATATCTCAACCAAATGAAAAACTAAAGTCACAAAAGGCTACACTCTCTTCATATATTCAGCCCAGTTTGGGATCTACATGATGTAACTTACGACTGGCTCCACCCAGAGTCTATGACGGATCTCTCTCTTTAACCGCTAGACGAAGCTTGCCAGTGGGGGACAAAAGAGCAAATTAGGTGGATGACTCCGGCAAATTCATGATTAAACCCAGACCTTCCTCGCTCACCAAGGTATGTGAATGGGTAGCTATAAATGGCTAAACGGGGGAGAACTACTCTATCACAGCCCAAAACTTATTTTTATGCTATGTGAACAACTTTTCCCCCTGGTAGCTAAGTTTACTTCTGGCATCCAAGTCTGACGAGGAAAGATGCAACCCAGGAAACAAACTGCAGGCCAGCAGCCACAGGCAGGCAGAAAGATGACCCCGTGTTAGCTATCGGTTTCCTTTTTTTGAGCCAACAGAGGTTTTCATTTTCCAATTAGGACAATAAACAGCGCACGCACGCACGCACGCACACGCGCGCGCACACACACACACACACACACACACACACACACACACACACACACACACACACACCAAGAGAACTTTCCTCTGGTATTCCAAAGCAATTGATTCAGTCATGTTGCAACAGGTAACTTTAGAAGTTCAGCTAGCAAGGGGTGATACAGGTGTCCACAAATACCGCAGGAATGGTATCAAATGTCCTCAGATATAACAGAGCACCTCGTATCACCTTAAGCAGAAATCCCATTTTAGGGAAGCAGGTAAAATTGCATCTCAAGGGCAAGGCTGGGCTGGCACAGTTTAGAATAAGGAAAAGCAAACTTTTAAGCCTTGCATATGCTGACAGATGTTATGTGTAATACCAGGTCATGGTGCTAATGGAAATATTAAATGTACAGATGCCAGCAGAAGTATTACATTGGAATAAGACAGGCATCCCTTCCTACTGTAATCTGCAGCGTGATAAAAAAATATACACCTTTCCAAGAAAGTTAACATTCTCAACTGAAGGACTGCCTTCATGACAAATTCTTGACCTAAAAATGAGGGTAAGAAAGGAAACTCAGTAAAAGGAGCCGCCGCTGACACTGAAGCACTGTGCCTCTAGCTGACTCGGCAGTGACTCATCAGGTTTCGTAGCCAAGAGGAGAGCCACCCTTGGGTTGCAGATAAGCTATCACAAAATTCTGCATTACAATGTCTTGACTCAGTTTGCAAGCAGGCATAATCCTTTCGGTCACATCCACAGCCACCTTGAGACACAGAGCTACAGAATGGCATGGAAATCCTAAGGAAACTGCCTTCAGTTTATCTAGTACGGATTGTGAATCACCCAGTAAGACACCCTAGAACAGTGGTGTTGGAGTTTTGGAGACCGAGTGCTCAAATTGCAATTCAAAACCCACTAATTTTTTTTGCAAAGTGTCAATACAGTAATTTAACCTGTATACAGGTGGCTATGAAGGGGCGGTGTCGGCTGCCCCACAGAAAGGGCTCTGAGTGCCACCTTTGGCACCCGTGCCATAGATTTTGCCAACACTGCCCTAGAAAATGTATTCCTAGAATAATGGAATACATTTGCTCCTCCAAGACATAGGCCGACTTAGAGAGCCTATGACAGTGATGGCAAACCTTTTAGAGACCGAGTGCCCAAGCTGCTTTTCAAAACCCAATATTTTTTCACAAAGTGCTAATATAGCCCATTTAACCTGGATACAGGTGGCTGTGAAAGGGGGCGATGTCGGGTGCCCACAGAAAGGGCTCCGAGTGCCATCTTTGGCACCTGTACCATAGGTTTGCCAACGCTGGCCTATGATATAACCCAACATTCCAGAGAATGACAGGGAGTCACAAATTTAGAAAACAAATTATGGGACTCTGGCAGTCACAGGACATATATCCTGAGGCTCAAATGGCAGCCCTCTAGAATTTCATCTGCAGCTTAATAGAAAGCTTGGATCAGTCCATGTATGTAACAAGAAACCAGAAGGAACGAAGGCCCCAAAGAACTCAGGGACCCTACTCTGCTAAATAGAGCTCCTCTGCCACACCCTGTACAAAACCTATCTTGCCAGCAAGGCCTCTACTGACTCGCCATGGGGGGTTGTAGTGCCTGAGCTGCCCTGTGAAACACTAGGAGAGGAGACGAGTCATTCATCTCTGCTGAGCGCCATCCCCTTTCCTAAGGGCAGCTCAGGCAGCTTCTGAACCTTGGAGCCCAGGGGTTCCCCACCTTGGTTGACCCAGGTGTTCTTGGACTGCAATTCCCAGAAACCCCAGCCAGCAGAGCTAGTGGTAAAAACATCTGGGTATCGCAATCCAAGAACACCTGGGTCATCTAAGGTGGGGAATTCGAAACTTTTAATTCCACATTCTTGTGAAGTGAAAAGATCCTGCTCTAGTTACATTATCAAAAGCACATTACATTTCAGTTGATAATGCTAATTACACAGTACAGAACTCATTTCTCTTTTATTAACATTTCTGTGCCTTGATAAATGTAAGAGCCTCGTGGCGCAGTGTTTGAATGCCTGTACTGCAGGTAAAACTGTGTTCACGACCTGGGGTTCAATCCCAGGTAGCAGGCTCAAGGTTCACTCAGCCTTCCATCCTTCCGAGGTCGGTAAAGTGAGTACCCAGCTTGCTGGGGGGGCAATGTGTAGCCTGCACACTGTAATTAAAAATTGTAAACCGCCCAGAGACTACTTAAAGTGGTATGGGGCGGTATATAAGCAGAACACTTTTTTTTTGATAAATGTAGCACTTTGCCCAACTTAATTTGCAGGCAACAATTTAGGAACAATTAGCTAGGTTGCTAGTGCCAAATTATTAAATTAGCAATCCAAGTAATTTAGACATGGATCTGCAGTAAACCAACCAGTACCTAGTACTGTTGTGGATGCTCCGGTGATACAGTGGTTATTGAAGGGGATACATTGGGATGGAGTAGGGAATGGCAAACCACTCCAGTATTCCTGCCAAGAAAACTCCATGATCATGGGGTCACGAAGAGTCGGTCACAACTGTAACAACACAACACACACACATTGGAATACAAAAGAACCATCAGGCATCCTGCCATGGACTAGACCCAACCATAAATAAAGTGATGCAGCCAAGCTGAACTCTTTGCATCTGAACAAAGAAAGGTCCACGATCTTAAATTAAGCATGGTGTTAGAACTTGTTCTCCTATGCATTCTCCCACCAACAGCTACAGGCACAGGCCTGTAAGACACTCCTGGCCATAGCCAGCCAAAAAGGTTTTAGAATCATAGAATCATAGAGTTGGAAGAGACCTCAAGGGCCATCCAGTCCAACCCCCTGCCATGCAGGAACCCCATCACAGTTTTCCAGAGGCCAAGATTAAAGGAGGCAAAACGCTCCAAAACCCTGCAGGCAGAATAATGCAACATGACTGCCAAGAAATTCCTCGGCCGGTGACTGGGATCCCGCCATATCTAGCCCCTTCACAGCCCCCCAGGTTTGTCCAGACTGTTCTTGACGCAGCCCAGCTAACACAAATGCTTCAATGAGTATGCCAAACAGCATCGTGCTTTCCACACCTTCACAAGAAACAGCACCGTGTCTTCTTGTGTTTGTTCTCTGGGATGTTTAGGTTTTCCACACGGTTGGTTCTTCTTCCATGGCAATTTTGTATTTATACTGCTTTTATAGTTACATTATACTATGGTTTCATTTTAGGAAACAGCATTACATATTCTCTACGTCAACAAGTTGCAAACAAAAACTAAAGAAATCAGTAGCTGTGTTATGATCTTGCACGCACAGTCCAGGGTGTAATGCCTGGCATTGCATTTTAAATGGATACAGTGCAGGGGTGCCTGTACTTAAGAGCAGAAAACCATTGGCGTTTTAACTGCCATCTTACAAATTTTAGATGCGGTTTGCTCTATTTACAAATGTCTTTTTTTTAAACTTTTCAATGTTTTTATTTATTTTTTTCAATTTTTAAGATAAGGTACCTCTAAAGAGTTGTTCGACTTAAGAGTGTGCATTCAGAACAGATTAAATTTGTAAGTAGAGGTACCACTATATTTAAAAGCTAGTGATATGATAGGTTTCTGCCTGGCATACTGGAGAGCCGCTGTCACTTCGAGGCGCTTACGAAGGGCATAATAAGATATCTAGTATAAGAGAGCCCCGAATGTTCATACATACATGTGAGTCACAAAGGGTCATAAATCAGTGGGGTTCTAGCAATGCAGCAAGAATCACATAACAGGTTCTACCACCTGTTTATCCCATCTTAGTTATGTAAGCTGTCATAAGCACATAAGGGAAGAAAAGGGAAGAAAGGATCCCACAGCTAAGCAAGCCGAGTAAAGGGTTGCAGGAGTCCATTCTACTGTCGAGTGCTTCCCTAGGAGCTAAGACAGGTAAGGCCAAGTCTCATCGTGTACATTTCATAACAGTATGGAGCTTCATAACAACCTGTAGCTGGTTAAGAACAAAAAGATTCATCCCAGTAGCTGCATTATTATGAAAGGGTGGCGGCTCAAATGAACTGCTTCAGAAGATTATTATTATTCAAAACACTCATTTTAAAAATGTCCATGCTAAATTTTTAAGAACAATTTAGTACATAATGGAGACAGATTTTGCACTACATATGAGAGAGAGAGAGAGAGAGAGAGAGGGAGAGGGAGAGAGAGAGATGTTGGAATAAACGTTTATTGGAAATGCAAAATGCAAAACATAAAAATAGTCCAACACAGACGACTGCAAACATATAAATATCACCTTTTCGGACCTAGCAGCCATGCTGGCAGCGGGATTCTGGGAAAGGTGGACAGCCCAAATATTTTAGAGAAGGATACAATACTCCAACAAAGTGAGAAATGCAAAAGTTTCTAGAAGGATAAGGGTTTATAGATAAATTAAAGAAAGGGAGCCAAATACAGTATGCAAAGTGGCTTCCTGTCATCATCAACTACTGAAACAGTATAAATAAGAAACACAGCAGACAAAATTTTTGTGATCAGCTGAAAATAACTGCAGACTATTCTGAACACAGCAGCCATGGTTTAAAACAGATCCTCTGAACACACACCAGTCCCGGTAGCCTTCAGGAGAAATAAGCTCTGGTCATGCTTCTTTGAACACGTGAGAAGTCAAGTAGAAAGGCTCGCATGCTGAAATCTAGACAGCTGATACAGGAGAAGACAACTGAAGGGAAGGCAAGTGAAGGGAAGAGTATCCAGACTCTGCGAGGGAAGAGATCAAAGTCCAGATGAGGATTTAGCACAAGGAGAGGGACAGGAGAATGTCATGCTGAAGAAGTGTTAACATGGAACTGACAGGCACATCTGGTAGTCCAAATTTAGTGACTCGACAGGGTCATAGCACCGTATTGAAGTACCGAGAGCAAAAGCATGACTCTGGAACGTCTCTTGTTCCACATACATTGGCGCTTGATTGCTGTGAAAGAAAAAGAAAGGTATTTTTGATGCAAAACAACATTATGTTCAGTTTGAACACCATTTACTTTTAAACCAGCGGAAGCCTCATGTTTGAAAGTGTCCAGACAATTTCAAAGAGTCAGTTTGTTCAAGTACTTACTTACACCTCAAAAGCATACATCCAAGAGCACTACGAATATTTGCCCCAGCCCACCCAGAAATTCAGCAGCAGGTGCCCATGTGTTCAGAATCGTTTATGGACAGTTTAACACTTTGTTGGTGTTCATACAGAACACACACACGAAAACACAATTAAAATGTTAATAAAAATGAACAGTTTATGCCAGAACTCTTTGCATTTACCCTAACCTTCACATTACTAGTCCGTTGTCTGCTATTAGCTATTTCATTTTTTTAAAAAAAGCAAAAACACGTATATTTTCACCAAACAGCAGCACTAGTAAGAATCTGCAACCCTTCAGCAAGGGAATTTCAGCTTGAACAGAATGTTGCACATACAGTACTATCCAAAACATGTAAATAAAAATGCCAATAATGGGTTGCACCTGCGAGGTAGAGGGCTGACACATTGAGAAGTCAGCCACGTGCACACAATGTTCAAGGGTCAAATTTGTGACGAGTGCTCCAGGACGTTTGTCTGAAGTGACAGCGCCCAGGGGACCCTGAAGCTGTGCCTTGTCATCACCCGGAAGAACAGGCCTAGGTCCAAAATGTAAGTTACTTATTTGTGTCAGGGAATGCTTTGATGCAATGTGACAGAGGAGGTTTCCAAGAATCACAGTTGCATCTAAGGTCAAATTTTTCATATGAAAATATGCTGATATGATGCTTTCTCTTTTAAAAAAAAACATAAATTCAAATTGGTTGTTTTTGTTTTGTCTTCTTTGTAAACTTCCCTAGGAATTGTCTTGAAGAGCATCAAGACAAGGAGGATTTGGGTTGCATTTTGAAAGGGGACATTTGTGGCCAACTGACACAACCTGCTAATAGGAGATGAACAGGGCTTGAACTCAGTCAACGGCAGGACAGCAGAGGTCAAATTTTCTCGTGACTATCAGGAGTTACAGTGGTCATATGAGTCTACTGAAACGAAGCAGGGAGATAAAGCTGGACCTTTGATAATGAACATGAAGTAACTGAGTACCTAAGGAGTATTACTTACAGTTATACTTAACTACAGCCTTATGAGCTGAGTAAATCAACACAAACCCATATAACCTTCTTCCGCCCACTAGTTGCATTAAAAAAAACCAGTTTCCTTAGTCCCAGTGGAAGAACTAAGAAGCATACTCCCAATTGTCAAAACCCTATACCTGTGCTATCACAGTTCCAAATGATATGGAGACTTCCAGATGTACATGCAGAGTTCTCCCTGAAGACATCAGTGCTACACAGGCAAACATGACAGAGAGGAACTATGTGACATATATGCTGTCATGGCACAGCTGCTTGGCACTTGCCTGCTCAGCTGAACTATACTGGGAAGCCTGAATAGAGGCCAGTGTGGTTCCATAATGAATGAAAGAGCTTCCTGAGCACTGATGTGGTCCTCACGATTCCTCAGGTCTCAAGAGAGCCTGGGATGAATCCTGCCAATTGCTACAGAGCCCTTCGCTGCCCTCTTGAGTCTCCTGATAACAATGCAGGGAAGTTTCTGGCACTCAAGAAATGAGTCTGTTACATCGCTGAAAAGTTCTACACCGTGAATGAATAAGGTGAGGCTCTACAAGTGACCCCCAAGCCCGTTTTGCAGCCCCCCCTCCATGAAAACCTGTTCTTCTGTTAAAAATATAGTAAATTTTGCAGCTAGATGTTTATTTCGTCTTTAAATCAAGGTGCTGAAATCTACCTCATCTGGAGTTTTTTTGAAAGCCAAAGAAAACTTCCAAAACTCAAACACTTGCTACAGTCTGCAATGATCAGGGTAGTGCTGGAAAACTACCTAGCAGGATTTAGTGACCTCCAGAGTCACTAAATCCTGCTAGAAAACTATCATGGGAAACAGACTACGACTTGCAAGTTAAAGGGACTGCCGAAAAGGCAGCACATGCCACAGACACAGTAGTCATGCAAGTTTTGTGATGCCATTTGTGCTCATGTAGGTGTGCAGTGTGGGACTGAGAAGCAAATCGCAACCCTAATTGGACAGACACGCAAAAAGTATACCTGAGTTTTAGTTTAGGAGGAACTGCAAACATTAGCCACAACGTACGTGGTGCCTGTTACACTCATAACCACGAGAGGGAAGGTGGAGTTCAAGAGATGCCTTATTTTTTTTCTCCGTTACCGCAAATGTACGTGCCCATTACTGAGTAACTAATGGAAGCAAACACACTGAGCCTTGCCCCAAGGAGTGTGCAGCCTACATTTTATTGAAGGGGGAGACAAGGAAGTGCATGTGTTGGAAAACAAATACACCAGTACATTCTGCTTGCCTTCTTCTGGTGACCTTTGCGTTAGTTTGGTTGGGACAGTCAGTGTAAAAGGAAGACTGATTAATATGGTCCAAACAGTGCACCATATTATTTCTGCTCGCTCACTTAATTTGTTCCTACTTTCAAAATAGCAAAAACTAAGATACAGGGGTTAGGTTGCACAAGGTGAAGCAATCTGCAGTTCTCTTCAAAATAAGGTTTTGGGGGAGTTGGGATTTTTTTTTTTTGCTCGTAGAGACTAAAACAAGCATTTCTATTTTTAAATTGCAAGCACCAATTACAGTGGGACTGCTGTATCTGCAGGATAATTACCCATGGTTTCAGCTATCTGCTGCTTGAAAAATCTTAAATTACTGTACCCAGAAATACACTTTTCCAAGGCGTATTACCAGAATTGATCACCAGAGGGAACCAAAGACTACATATTATTATTCGCTGTCAAGACCATCCTGATTTACAACTCTAGTAGGGCTTTGAGTTAGAAATTTAAGGAGTGATTTTACCAACTCCATTCCCCAGTAGATTTCCATGGCTGAACTGGGATTTGAAGCCTGTGGTCCAGAGTTTGAATCCACAATTCTACCCGCTACACCACACTGGGTAACTCCACAATATACTGTATAAGCAATATACTGTATAAAACAATATCCACACTTCTTAGTATCCACGGGGGGTAGGATCGCTTGGAACAGTCCTACTGTAAAGCAATTTTATATATTGAGCTATGAATAACTCATGTTACAAAGCTAATTCAGTAAGCTTGGCTTGTGCTAGAAACCACTATCTAGAGATGTGAAGGCCTGGAAAAAAGCTGGAAAATTTTGGAAAAAATGTGTTTTCCATTTTTTTCCAGAAGACTTTTGGGGTTTCCCCCCTAAATATTGGAAAAATTGAAAGAAAGAAAAAAGAAAAATGAGTATGGAATGTTTTATTTCAACATGATGAATAAAATATTTTAAGACAGGGTGTCCAAATTATTTCTAAAACAATATATAGTATCAGATTATTCTGTGCACTGAGGACAAGCAAGTCCTAGGTTACACACTGAACTCTCCAATGCAAAAACAAGATACATTTCTTCCTTTGGGAGGTGTTATTGTCATAAGAAAAAGAAAAAGTTTCACTTTTGTTTTTGCATGTGGGTGGGTATGTTGGTTCTGTTCTGTCCTCTTCACTAGGCCTCAAAGCACTGGAAAAAAATACAGAGCATTAAAAATGAGTCTGATTTAATTTCATGCCCAACTTAGTCCCACTCCATTCTATATATTTTCTCCCTCTTCAATTCTTTTTACAAGAATGAGGTTTTTATTTTTAATTAATACTGTGGGTTGGAATTATGAATTGATAATTCTGGATTTTTAAATAGTGTTTTGTAGTGGTTTTTTCTTTCACATAAACTAGTAAACAGTTCAAGAGATTGCTACTTACAATTACAAATAAATATTATTTAAAAAGTAAATTCTGTTTGTAATAATTGTTTGGATATGCTATATTTTAATATGCTACTTGTGATAATTTTATCCAAGTCAAATTGCCCATAGTCATATTTTCTGTTCCTAAAGCAACAGAATGACTTTCAAGCTCTAAAAGAGGGTGGGGAGTGCTAATGTAGCATTTTTATTTTTCCAAAAAAATCCGTTTCCTCCTGGAAAAAAAGTTTTTCCGAGCTTCAACATTTCTGGAACTTTTACATCTCTAGCACTATCTTTAATTTTTCCAACATTTCTTCTCTATTCTCCGCAAGGGAAAAATCTTCTCCCATGGCTTCACCTATGTGGAATTAATTCAGGTTCGTGGGAAGCACATGCAAAATAAACTTTATGCCCATACTGCATTACTAAATTTATTGTATGATTTCATTTTACCAAGCAGCAATTTTTAAAAAAACAAGAAACATCTTTCCAATAATCCACGGATCAACTGTAGGTACAAGACATCTATTCTCACGCTGCCACCACAGCATATTACTGAAGGCTTTATTTCCATCTGCTCCACTGAATCTGCTGTGTTTTGCTCCACAATAGCATTCTAGCATCAATTTAACTGCCGCAAAAGAGATGGTCTTTCCTTTTTTGCTAAATATATAAAACACCACTATCATATGTTATACTGCCAGTTATTAAAATCAAAATGCGAAATGACTGGCAGCACATTCTGTGGCACTTTATGGTTCATACATGTGTAGTTGCATGTAAAAGCACTTAAATAAACCCATTCAACGCCAGCACCACTTCAACTAACAGAATTATGAGCCCCAGGGAGATTAACTGATCACACCCCAAAGCAGACAGAACACAGCCTCCAGAACAGGCCATGACCCAACTGGGAATTCAGGGGTTGCACAGTGAATAGGCGTGCTTTGGAGCACATGCTGGTGAAATGCTGAAAGGCATCACTATGGAGACGTCAATCCAGCAGGTACCCCACCACCACCAAACTGAAACATGACAGCTTGATGAGAAATAGGAGATATATAAGAAGCAAAGCTGTCTTTATGCCCCTATGGTCCTCCAGGGATTGGACTACAACTGCTCTCATCCCCACAAACAGTTATGCTTGTGCAGATGGGAACTGTAATTCCAAACAGCTGGAGAGCACCATCTTGGCTGCCCCTGTTTAACGGGAATCGTGGATGCAATCCAACATTCAGCCTCTATTGCACAGGAGTACTTCCCCAACAAATGGAACACAACCCTTCATACACTAAACCACTGCATACACTAAAAAAAACTGTCACAAGGCAATACACAATCCCCTTTTCAGCAAATGAAGATCTACTTGGAGCCACTCCTAATAATAAGCCACTTTTTTGCTAAGAAGAAAACACTTATTTAGAAATCTTAGAACAGGACTTGCAAACCACTTATTGTTACTATTATTATCCTATAATAATTTTACAAGTGCAGAACTGGAAGGGACCCTGTGAACTTCTGACCACTGCCTATCTAGAAAAAGGGTGCCTAAAAACGGGCTGCCCTGAGTTTTTTTTTTAACTGCTGAGATTTAAAGCTATAAACTGCCTCGGCTCCTCTTGAAGAAAAAGGTGGTGTCTAAACATTTCAAATCAATCCATAAACCACCTTAAATCACAATCCAGGGCACCTCATTATTGTTATTACTGCTGTTGTTAATTAACATATTGGATTGATGCTTGCGGGTCCGGGCATTTAACTTCCCTAAACTGCCCGGAATAGCAGCTCTCCACAAGATGGGCAGCGCAGCAATACCAAAATTTATTTCATTTACTTATTTAAAATATTTTCACCCCACTTGTCTCCCCAAGACTGCTTGTGACAATGATATAAGAATTATGTTGGAACTGACATTATTTTATTTCGGTACTTAGATACCGAAACTGCATTTCATTCTGTTCATCTTCCTCATAAATTTATGTATATTGTATACTTATTGTTGACAATAACATATCTGATATATCTATACATATCTATATCTATCTTACCAGTAGCTCAGCTCAGCCTCTGTGATGTGCCACCTTAAATGTATCCCTGCCTGGTGACTCAAGATTGTACCTCCCAAGTATCAGATTAAAAGCCCATTGGGTTGCTTTTGCCTTTTTCCTATCCCTTCACTATTAGGTGTATGTGTCTCATGCAGTCAATTCTTAATTTTAGTGACCCTTTTCAGGATTTTCCAGGTACAGCATACTCCAAAGCGATTCCCCCCCTCCTTCCGGGGACATCCTGAAGGACAATATAGTGCTTATTAAAAAAAAAAGCCAGGCGCAACAAGGATGGGGCGGCATCCTATAACACTGCAGCTGTCCTCTAAATTAAGCCTGGCGGCATATCAATGCAAAAATAAATAATTTTTAAATAAATATAAATATGGGGGTGGGGTGCGTATTAATCGACCCGTTCATGTGTGTGGACTCGATGGCCTTACGGGCCATCTTAAATGTTGTCTATACGATGTCCCTCAATTCCTTGTTCTCAATTACTTGAATATGTCTTAATTGCACTGGACTGTATATTGTCCCTCGTTACTGTAAGCCGCCTTGGGTCCTTCTCCAAGGAGAAAGGCGGGGTAAAAAATACTCTTAAAATAAATGAATAAGGAGGAGGGCCCGGCGGACTCCGTGCTGTCGTCCGATTCTCTTGTCATCTCTCAGGGCAGGGGTTAATTGGCCAACATTCATTAACTGACACCCCCCACCAATTCCTCCTCCTCCTCCTCCCCCTCCTTCTCCCCACACAGCCCCTCCCTGAACGGCGACGGACGGGCGGCCGACTGACTGACCCGCAGGTCCCCCTCGGAGCGGTGGAGGCCGAGGCGCTGGAGGCCGACGGCCAGGTCGTGGACGCAGAGGGCGCCGTCGCGGTTGACGTCGAGCAGGAGGAAGAGGCTCCGGAGCCGCCGCTCGGGGTCCGACGGGCCGCCGCCCCCTTCCGAGGACGAGGGAGGCCAAGAAGGCGCCGCCACCGCCACCGCCGCCGTCGTGGCAACAGGAACAGGGCCGCCGCCGCCGCACTGGCAGAGGACGCCGCTCACCACCGGCGAGGCCAAGGAGCGCCGCGCGCCGCCGGGCATCCCCGCCTCCTCACTCGCCGGGAAAGGAGAAGAAGGGAAAGGAAAGGGCCGGTGGGTGGCTCCCCTCAGGAGGAAAAGCGCGCCCGACTCACTCGCCGGCAAATGGCGCCGGCCGGCCAACCGCCGATTGGACCCCCGCGCTCGCGCGCCGGGCGGAAGGTACGCCTCCTTGCTCCGAGGGAGCCACTCAGCGGCCGCGCCTTGCCGTGACGGACGGGCCGCGCAAGGCCAAGAGGGAGAAAAGGGGGGGAGGGAGAGGGGAGCGGGGGAACGGAAGGGCCGAGGGGGAGCAGCACGTGACGCAGGCGCTTCGCTCCTCCTCCCACCTCGGGCAAGCAGGTTCATTTAAGAAGGCGCGGGATGACGCGGAAAGGAGGCAGAGAACTGCCAAGCCGGTCAGCCAATGAAAAGGAGAAGAAAGTTTTGGGGTGCGCTGTGATTGGGCAGACGTCCCCCGCGGTATTAGTCAAAAGTTCGCTATTGGGTCGGAGGGATGACCAATAGTCTTACTGCAAAACAAGTCCCGGCCCGAGCCGTGAGGCTTTGACAGCCAAAGGGAGGAAGAAGCATCAGATGGGAGGGCGGGGAGAAAATAGGCAACCGGTGGCAGCCAATCAGTTTGGAGAAAATACGGGAGGCCCAATAAGAGCGAGGCGTCGCCTTTCTATGAAAAGACGGACGGGGCCACCTGATAGGCAGGAGAGCAGCCCAATGAAGGGGAAAAGAGAGAAGGTACTGATTCTGGAAGCCATTACGCCACTGCCGCAAACTAGAAGCTTTCTTTGATGAGGGCTTCGCCTGGGAGCAGGGGTACGCAATTTGCGTATCTTTCTTCGTCTTCAGGGAGAGGAGGGGGAGGCCACCGGGCCCTGGAAGGCTTCTTGGGGGGCCCCGAGGGGGGAGGAGGAGGGGGGGTTCGTGCTCTGGGTGTGCAGGGCCCCCCTTTTCTTCTAGGCCCCAAAGCCTTGGGATTCGTCCCAGCTCCTCGCCCCATGCTCCTCCATCGTTCCTGTCACCTTCCACCAAGTCCTTCTGAATTATTCTCCTCCCCCTTCTCAAAAATGATCTTAAACTACGCACATATATTATGTGTATCTCTGTCGTTGTGGAATTATATATATGCCTTTTTAATTTTTCTTTCAGAACTAATATTAGAAGTAACCCCCCCAAAAATGATACTGAAATATGAAAAGTTATACTGGAAAACTACAAGATGAAAATTGTAGTTTTCAAGTATTCTTCCTTCTTAGAAATTATATATATATATACACTGTATACATCTCTTGTGTATATATGCCTTTTAAAGGGCTCTTTCAGAAATAGCATTATAACCAGTCCCCACTAAAATTTACTGAAACATTTATTATGCAGTTACTACAAAAATTTTATTATTCTCAGAAATTATCTATCTCTGCATTTGTCTATGTCTCTTTATATGCACTTTTATTTCTTTTTTTCAGAAATGTATTATTAAAAACAACTCCCACCCACCCACCAAAAATTCTAGTGAGATATATCCAATTTCTTTTGCTGCTTTCTGCAAGATGTATCTAAATAAAGCAGGGAGTTTACTTTTATTCACTTAAGAATTATGTTGAAACTGATATTTTATTTCCTTCATACTCATAGATACTGAAGCTGCATTTCATTCCGTTCATCTTCCCCATAAATTTATGTATATATTTATTGTTGACAATAACACATCTGTTTCATAGAGACAGTATATATATCTTTCCAGCCAGTAGCTCAGCTCAGCCTCTGTGATGTGCCACCTTAAATGTATCCCTGCGTGGCGAGCTGATTCAAGATTGTACCTCCCAAGTATCAGAATAAAACCCCATCGGGTTGCTTTTGCCTTTTTCCTATCCCTTCACTATTAGGTGTATGCGTCTCATGCAGTCAATTCTTAATTTTAGTGACCCTTTTCAGGATTTTCCAGGTACAGCATACTCCAAAGTGATTTCCCACCCACCCCTCCTCCTTCTGGGGACATCCTGAGGCTATCTATGCAGCTGGCCGAAGGCCATCCAGGCTGACTCTAGTTGCAGAAGGTACTGTGGGAAATTGAACTCCTAATACCTGAACCATTGAGCTATCCAGTTAGTCTTGATGGTATTCACAATATTTATGACCATCATCGCAGGTGCCTCAAGTCAATTCTGACTTCTGGTAACCCTTCCCAAGGCTTTCCAGGAGGAGACTATTCAGAAGTGGTTGTGGTTCCCCATTCCCTTCTTCTAGGGGTTATCCTTGGGACTGTGCAACTGGCCCAAGGCCACCCAGGCTGGCTCTTCTCCCAAGACGCCAGCCCAGAGGCGAATCAAACTCCCAACCTCTGGCTCCACAACAAGAGACATAAACCACTGATCTATCCAGCCAGCCACACCAAAAAATAAATAAAACTTGAGAGACCGTTCACTCTTTCTTCACCTTTCCCCCCGTAGCAATTATATAATCCCTTCCAGCATAGCTAAGAACACATTTTAATTATTTATATATTCTTACATTTTTATCCCTGCATTCCGTCCTTTTGCACTTCCTTTAGACAGGTGCTTTTTCAAAAACATGGAGTGGGTATTTTCTTAATCCTCTTGGTTTGGTTCTCTAGAGATGATGCAGCTTTGTTACTTTGCCCCAAACATGCCTCAGAAGTAAGCCCAACAAAAATTATTTCTTGGAGTATCTCCAAGTAAATAGGCACAGATTCACAGATTGCTTAGCAGTTTACTGATATACAAGTCCAAATATATTTAATGAAATTTATTCTCAGGCGGCTATGGATATGATCACATCAGGCTCTGGTTTCTTTCTGGTTATGTTCTCTCTCACACATCCTGCATCCTGTCCTGCATTCTCCCATACTGTGATGGGGGTTCCTGCATGGCAGGGGGTTGGACTAGATGGCCCTTGAGGTCTCTTCCAACTCTATGATTCTATGATTCTATGTGTTACTCAAATTCAAGGTTCTTTTCTCCACCTGCAGATGATGCTATATCATCCCTTTTCTCTTCTATAACCCATTCAGACTGTTCCCCGTTCAGCTACCCATTCTTCTATCCTTTTCTGCATAAATATTCCCAGTTTTCCAGGTTGCTTTCTATTTCAAATCAACCATCAGCCCCAAACGGTTGGAAACTAGTCCTGAGTGACCATTGAAAAGGCTACCATTTTTGCTTCACCCTTTACCCAACTGTCACCATCAAATGTTTCTGTCTAGCCTTTGCAATTTATCATTTTGACAAAGAGATCTTTACAAATGCTCTTGAAGCTGTCATTGCTGTGTCCTGGCTATTAGCAAGCTTTCTTATCTATTTTTTTCCTTCACAGGTGGACTGGCTTGGTCTACAAGGATAATTATATATCTCGACTGTTTCTAACGTTTGGTGACTTCTTCCAAAGCTGTGCTGTGGTGTTGCTGTGCAGCTCAACACTCTCCCCTTTCCTGTCCATCCTGTTCCGTTTGGGGGCTTCTTCTCAAACCTCCGACACCCAGCTTGCTTTGGGCTTCCAACATCCCATGGCAATGTCATCTCCTGCAGGGCCACCCGCTAAAAAGCGGAAAATGAACTTCTCAGACCGGGAGGTGGAGATCATTGTGGAAGAACTGGAGCGCAGCAAGCACCTTCTCATCAACCACTTCAACGCCGGCGTCCCATTGTCGGCCAAAGCCGCCGCGTGGCACAACATCCTCCACCGGGTCAACGCTGTGTCCACCTGCCGGCGCGAGCTGCCTGAAGTCAAGAAAAAATGGTCCGATCTCAAGACAGAAGTGCGACGCAAGGTGGCCCAGGTCCGAGTCGCCATGGAAGGAAGCAGCGAGGGCCATGATGAGAGCAGCGAGGGCCATGATGGCGAAGACCCAACTGGTGCTGCGACTGCCCCGGTGATACTCACCCCCATGCAGCAGCGCATTTGTAACCTGTTGGGAGAAGCCACGATTATCAGCTTGCCTGCCGGAGACTGCTCAGGCACCGATGGGTCGGAAATACCTATCACCGCTGCAGCCACGGCTGTCACTCTGACTCAGAGTAAGTGCTGTCTTCTTTCCTTCTCCACAGCATGCATGGGGCTTATTGCTGCTTCCAGGGTGCTCAGCTTGATGACACCATTCTTAGACAGACCAAAAATTGCGACTGTATGAAAGGGATGGAGCATTTTCTCTAGTCAGTAAAAGACGGGGGGCGGGGGCGGATTTTGTAGGCTGAACTGTTATGACATGGGAGAGAGCTCTGACGACTTTGTTTAAAATGTAGAGGCAGCTTTTTCAACATGCTAAAACCTAAACCAAGTCTAGCTGTGTCATGTCAGTGAGAGTTGGACTCTGCTTTGTCCAATACATAGAATGCTTACATTGCCGTGGGTTTATCAGAGGTCTAAAAATAAGGCATCCATGAAAAGTATCTCAAGGTGGTACAGTATTAGAGGCTGTATAGGGGGTACCTGGGGCCAGAACGTACAATGGGCAGGGCCTGGGATGGCATCCACTCACATAAGCAAGCATCCATCCCATCACACCACATGCAACCACCACAAAAAGAGTGTGATTTGCTGTATGTCAGGCATGTTCAAACTTCGGCCCTCCAGATGTTTTGGACCACAGCTCCCAGAATTCTAAGCCTGTATTTCCAATGACTAAGGACTGTGGGAGTTGTGGTCCCAAACATCTGGAGGACCGAAGTTTGGGCATGCCTGCTGTATGCTATCATAGGATCATAGAGTTGGAAGAGACCTCAAGGGCTATCAGTCTGCTTCTGACTTTTGGAGATCCTATGAAGCAGTAACCTCCAAATTGATTATTAACTGAATGCCGTGCCCAACTCAAAGACGTGGCTTCTTTGAATGAGTCAATCTGTCTCATATTTGTTCTTCCTCTTTTCCTGCTGCCTTCAGTTTTGCTCAGCATTCATGTCTTTTCTAGCAAAACTTGCCTGCTTGTCTTATGCCCACAGTATGACATCCTCCATTTTGTTGTTTTTGCTTCTTGAAAGACTGATGATGACAGGAATTTATTTTCGAAGCTGATATTTGTTGGGGATATAGGTTGATGTGTGGTTTTTCTCACTTACTTGACACCCAGGTTGCTCTGCAGGCATGTTTTAACGTGGTGTGCTTCATCTCCGCTCGAGAGCATGCAGGTTGAACTGTGGAGTGGCCACCAGTTCCCTTTGCATGCCTCTAGAACCAGGGCGTTCTCGTCCAACTACTTTTCCTCATACGGCATTTGTCTTGCTCCCTGTTACACCCATGATTGAGCAAGAAGGCCTGGGAGAAAGGGAAATGGCAACATTAACGGGGCAAACATTAAACCCTTTCCTCCAGAACAACCAGAACAAATGAGAAAACAGAGCAAATAAAGAAAAAAGCAACCCTCAATGATAATAAAAATGAGGTTCTTTCTCTAACTCTTCTGCTCAAAACGGTTGTGGTCAGGACAAAGCAAAATGGAAACCTTCTGCATCTGCCTCCTTGCAGCATATTTTGCATGACTCATGCCTGTACTAATCCTTGCCAAAGCATCAACGCTTAGCTTTTGCATTCAAGCGGTTTCTGTCTTGCGAAAGGAATGGTTTCTCCATTGCTTTTCCTTACCGAAGCAGCTGCTTCTGACTTCATCAGACACGGTGCTGCATTACACACTCTGTCATACCACACTGAGATTGTGCATTGGAACATGCTGAACGGCTGAGTACGTCTGAAAGCGCAAACCCCCTCAGCCAGTATCATCATATGCTCCCTCTGCCTCCCACAGCAATCAAGGCATGTTAAAGCATGGAATGCATCGATCTGAGGCTCACGTGGTCAGCTTAGTATTTCATGAGTGCCCTGGTGCCCACCTGTTGGCCAAAATAGCTGTTTACAATGGCAGATTTAGAATAAGCAATCTAATTTCTCTTGTGACTGGAACTACTCATCCTCACGTATACAAGTGTAGCTCTGTCTGCCTAGGCAGGCTCATCTCTGTTAAGCTTTCTTGACACATGTTAGGGTAATAGCTAAAATTGTGAGAAATTGTACTAATCTATTGCAGAGTACCTGGACATCCTAGTCAACCTTCTGCCTGCCTAGGAACTCCAGAGTCCTAGGCAGACATAATATACTATTGGTTCTTTTAGTTTCAAGTTGAAATAATACCAGTAACAATAATCTTAGATCTGTAGAGCTGGAAAGGATCCAATATATCATCATGTTCAACCCGTCAAGAAAGCCCCATGGGGAACTGAACTAGTCCCAACCTCTGGCTCCCCATCCGGAGATGTCAGTACTGATAACATCTGGCCTGGCCACCATAATCCAGATAGATCACCAAACAGATATCTCATACAACACTGTGTAGTAGTAGTAGTAGTAGTAGTTGCTACTTCCTCCCCTCCAGTTCTCAACTTCCTTCAAGCCAAGATTGGTGCAAACTGTGGGAGAGACTGGAGGTCACCTCAGACGACACAGTCACACTTCACCCTAACTTTGGCTGCCTACAGATAGAACCCCGTACAGTTCTATCTGTATCTCTGCCCCATTGATTTCTTTGAAGACCAAGGTATAAAATACTCTCATTCTTATAAAATAAATGAACAAGGTAACACAATCCCATTCTGTCTCCTCCATCTCCTCCTCCCTAGTTCCAGCGGAGACGACGTACCACAGTCTGGAGGATGGTGTTGTAGAATACTGCACGACGGAAACCCCCGGCACAGTCCCTGCGGGAGCCCCCCTGGAGATGATGGGTCAGCAGGCGGACGTCTCCGTCAAACCTCAGGAGCTCAAGAGCAGGATCGCCCTGAACTCAGCCAAACTCCTGCAGGAGCAGCGGGTGACGAACCTGCACGTGAAGGAAATCGCGCAACACCTGGAGCAGCAGAACGACTTGCTGCAGATGATCCGCCGCTCTCAGGAAGTGCAGGCCTGTGCCCAGGAGCGCCAGGCCCAGGCCATGGAAGGGACCCAGGCCGCCCTCAACGCCCTCATTCAGATCCTCCGCCCCATGATCAAGGACATCCGCCGTTTTCTGCAGAGCAACACCCCAGCGCCTTCAGTAGCGGCGGACCCAAACCAGGTGGCCCAGAACGGGCAGGACGCCATCATTCAGTGAACGCAGATAGACTTGAGGGAAACAAAGCCTTCTGGTGACACACTTGGTTGAGAAAAGGTGCTACGAGATACTCCCATCCCCACTTGCCAGCGTGCGTGAACTGACTCTAATACCTGCTTGTAAATGGCAGGCTACTATTCTGGATTATTTCTCTCTCTGTCTCTCTCTCTCTTTAATTGATCAAATTTGTAAACATTTGGTTGATCTTGCCATTTTGGAGGTACATGACAAATTCATAGTTTAGCCCTTGAATTAAAAAAAAGAATTGTGAAAGAAAAGTTTTCATTATAAAGGAGGACGCCTTTTCAGACATACACGCCCTCATTGTCCAAAGAATGCCCATCTTCTTGAACCTTTTGCTTAAGTTAGATTGTCCTTAGAACAGTGAGAGTACTGAGCCAATTACCAAAACGCTTCCCAATTTTTTTCATTGCTAAGGAGTCCTTCACTTGGCCACCCTTGATTGGCGCTGCACCAGACTGCTGCCTGGTCTTCCACCTTCCCTAACTCAGCTCCCTCCAAAGTGTGTTGGACTCCGGACTCTGTTTATCTCCAACCAATGCATCCTTTGGTGGCATAACTATAGTGGGACTCATTTAGAGGACACCAGGCCAAAGGAGGGCAGCTGCAAGCTCAGAGTCCCCAAGGAGCAAGGGGAGTTGGGAAAGCTGTCTCTCGGCAGTAGAGCAGATGCTTTACCTATTGGCTTTCTCTCGGTCTGCCTCAGGCATCTTCAGTTAAAAAATCTGCAGGTGGAAGGCGATGGGAAAGAGCTTCCTCTCCACCAGATCCTGGAGAAACCTTATTTTGGGGATAATGCCCTGCCCAGTGGATTCAAGATATGAGGTCTCAGATCTACTGGGTTGGGGTTTTTTTTTGGCCTGCAGGTGGTGCTATGTGTCCAGTGTGTCTTCATAAAGGGAAAAGCTCCCACTGTTCTTTCAAAGTAGGATAAAATAAAGGTTCTTTTTAAAAAAAGAAAAGAACGAGCAGGCTCTTATTCAACTGTGGGCAGCACTAGCGAATAAAATTGTAATCCACGGGGAGGGCTACCATGGCAGTGGCAGAGCCAGGAATAAGCGGAGACATTCAAAGCGAGCTGGTGCTGCTGGCTATTTCATTCTTGATTTAATTGGGAGTGACAGGGTAGGTGGGAAACGTAACATTTTTCAAAGTGCCCAGTGGGTCCATAGGCTCTTCCCTGCCCCCTCTGTCTTAATGGCAACCAGCTCAACCCCTAGAGCTGATGTGGGGAGAGGCCTGAGTGAGAAAATTGCAGGCCAGATGCTGAAGAACAGCTTTCATCATCCATCACTGGTACAGCCAGCTGTGGAGGATGAAGGATGCACTCAGTGACGTCTGGAGAGCCTGTCCCCGTTTACCCACTTGAAGGGTGGAGTGGGAGCCAGCAGGCCGTGAACCTGTTTCCAGTGCTGGCTAAACCCTGACTCCCGCTTCCTGTTCAGTACTTTTTCCTGTTGCTTTAGAAACAGCAGGAAGTTAAAGGTGGGAAAGTATGCTGTTGAACTGCAGCTCCTCTCATCCCTCCCTATTTCCTGAAATGGCAAGGGCTCCTCCAACAGCCCAGTGGGGACAGAGTATGTGCAATGGTTAGAGGAAGCTAGCTGATGGTTAGGATATAGGAGGTGCAATACACTGTGTTGGGAGATAAAGGGATGCAGGATCCCAGGAAGGGGCTTGAAGGGTGGGAAAGTGAAAAGAAAGGAGAACCCCCCCCCCGGACCCCTCAGTGTTGTCACCTCCACTTGTGCCATTGTTAAGAAAAGCTAATGCAAGAAAAAAAATACAAGCGGATCACAGAGGAGCTCACAGCCTGTTATTAACTTAAGCTGAGAGAAGAGACGCTTAGAGTCATTCGTTAGCACAGGATAATCCACCTAATGGGGATAGAATCATTCATATTATTTCATACAGGATTCTAGAGCTGCTCCAGTCCATTATTAAGGGATAAGGACACTTTTAAATAATTCTTATAATGAAACTCATTTTTTCCTTCCCGTTTTCTTTTTGTCCTGCCATTTCCTTAACATTGCAGACAGACAAGCAGGCTGCTGGCGTACCTCAGGAGCCTGGCAGGCCAAATTACTGAGGCAGCAGGGAGAGCAGGCCAGATGAAAGAGGAGGGGTGGGATTAAGACCTTGTAGTAGCAAATGAATCTTTCAGAAATTATGCAGCCCGTTTATTTTGCTGTCCTCCAGACAACTCTAGAGGCTATACACAGTTCTTAGGCATTCTACTGTAAAATCTAACAGCCTGCCTCCCTTGCTGGACCAAGAGAAATACAGCCTGGGAGAAGCCAATTAGGAGCAATTAGATTTTATGGCCATCGGCCAACCTTCCTTTTGTTAGGCAGATGACCAGTTAATCTGTTAGAATGGCCAGTCTTAGCAATCAAGAGTTCCTGGTGAGGAAATGCTTTCCTAGGAGTGGGTGGGGGGAGAGCTCTGCATTTGGATCAGGAATCTAACAAGGTTTACACAGGGATTTTTCTAAACTACCTGCAATGGAGAGAAAAATGGGTGGGTGGGTTTAAAACAGAGACACAGAAAGCTGTGTAATAACAGGGCTGCCTTGATCTTGGGGTAAACTTGATCTCTGTGGACACAGACACACCCATTCCGAATTTCCTAAAAGTAATCCCAAAGGTTACCAGGATATGGAAGCTAAAGGCATAATTCCTCTGAATGCAGTTCTGTTTTTAGTTGGCTTGCCCAGAAGCCCTTCTCCAGCCATTTGTCTGATCTATTTGCGAGGCGCAGAAGCCTCCAGCCACCACTGTATCTTGCAATAATGAGCTCTAGAAGCCTCCAGCCACCACTGTATCTTGCAATAATGAGTTCTGAGATAAGACTAATGGTTGGGAACTCCCCACTTCCTGATCAGAGGAACAAGTGTGAGGGCCTTCCTCATCACAGCCTGCCCAGGTTGGTTTATCATCTTCCCCATGGACTAATGGGGAAGTTTCTTTATCTCAAAATAAACGGTTTGATCTATGCTGTTTTTTACTTCAGGATTCCGGTTCACACAGAATGATCAGCCAAGAATCCTGGCTTGTCCTCCTTCACTGGGAATGAGCTGCTGGCTATGATGATCAGCCTGCTTCCTTCTCATTTTGTTCCTTCAACTAGAATGGGGTTCCCAGATTTTGTTCTCTGCCCTATCTTCCTTTCACAGCTGACTATGCTGGGAGCTACAGCCCAGCTCATTGAGAGCTGCAAGGTATATCTAGAGTTTACAGGAATAAACTTGAGAATGAATTCAGAGTACGCATGCATAGGATTGCAGGGCTGGCTGTACCATTGGGTGGTATGAGGAGGTGACCATTTCAACCTGCAGGCCCCTTTTAGAGAAGAGCTACCGGGACTGATACTGGCATTTCCCTCTTAGAGGGCACAGTTCAATATATTGCCACACAGCCTGGTTCTTGTAAAGTTAAAGGTTCAACTCAAGTGCTCCTTCAGGTGTGCTGGGAGAACATTGCCTTGGAAACAATATTGTATATTCAACTGCTAATTTCCCCAGCTTCTGTATATATGAAGTTGGGAAGGAGGGGTGCCAATTGGGCTGGCCCAGAAGCTCATCTTACCCTCCCTTTTTTGAAATGCTAATTTATCACGCATACAGATGCATCTGAAGGCCCAGCATGAAGGAGTTCCATGCTAATAAATGCTCTCAGTGAGAATTCTTAATCCCTCTATTCTATTTGCCTGCCTTTTGTCAAGGAAAATGTAGATCTCTTGGAGCTCAGCTGTTGTTAAATTACAATGTGTTCAGCAATTCTCCAGGCATCTTTCCAAGCCTGTTTATTTTTATAACATCAGTCACATTATCCAATTAATTACAAAGCAAACACTCAGAGGAAAAATGTTTGCCATAGAAAGCTCTAGAATAAATATGCGTGAGAACGGCAGGATTTATAATCCCTGCAAATTTAAGCATTTATATCCTGTTGCTATAAACATGTGGAAAGTCCAGAGGGAAAGATGTCAAGAAGAATGAATCACAGCAGTTATGTTGGCCCCAGTTATCATGATAAGTATTTAGGAAAAGCTTTTTTCAAGAAGCGAAGGGAATGTGGCAAAAACAAGTTAAAATGTAGGGATCGTATCACTAGATTCTACCATGGTTCTCTAAATTTTAGAAATGACAAAAGGGCGTTATTGAGACATCCTAATACCGAAAGCATACCTAACCTGGGCTTGGTGACCCTGCATTTTTAGCGTTCCTAACATCATGAACAGCTTGGTAGATCAGATCAACATTATTTCCAAGGATCTGTGGGACCAGCTGCTGCTTTGCCCCCCCACATTGAATCTACTATGGTTCATTAATGGGAATCATTTTAAGTTTACCATGAGGTCTTGTGTTGTCTGAGATGGAAGATAAACCTTTTCTAACTTTCCAATGCCTGGCAAGACTGGGAGTTATTCTGGGCAAAATTTAGCTCTCAGTATCTCTCTGCATAGCTTTCCTCCATTACATCTCAAGACTCCATACAGATTATAAGGATTTAAGATAAGCACATCCCCACCACCACGACTTTCATTTTTCTAATATATTGCCTGAAGAAAAAACTAGTCATCTCAAAAACATGGTTCTTCTAATGCCCCCTCTTTTTTTCATTGACCTAATAAAAGTTTTATGGATTTTTAAAACATGGATTATTTATGGATTTATCAACTGGGGGTCCTTCAACCCAAGTTACTACCCAGGCTCACCCCTGTTTTAGCAACCAACAGTGTTTAATATCTCCTCTCATCAAGAAATTAGAGATTTAGCCAGCTGGGCACTTTCCTGATATTTTGGGCTAAATCTCCAGTCTCAACCAGCAGTCAAGGGCCACAGGTTATAGTCCACACCTGTAGAACACTGGGTTTGAATGAGGATAAACTATGGGTTCGTTCCCAGCAACCTGTTCACCCAATGCATAGATATGGATAGGACCCCAAAGGTCACTTAATCCATCCTCTAGCCAGGGCAAGAAAACCATCAATACAATCACCCATCTTTTGTTTCAAATCCAGAGAGCCCATTGTCTTTGGTGGCCAATCCAGGGTGGGTTTGATTTAAATCAAATCAAATTGATTTAAATCAAATTAAATCACAATTCAAATTTTAAAAAAATCAGGGATTTTTGATAACACAATTTTTTTAAAATTGATTTTTTATTTAAACCAATTTGATTAAAAAATTTAATTTTTATACACCCTAGGGTTTTTTTTCTGTTCTTGTTTGCTTTTCACACCCTGCCTTGGGGTTCCTCACCAGTATCGCCTTGGCTACTGTGAGGAAACAGGGTGCTACACTCTTTAATTTTCGGCCACTTTCTTCTAAAGTTAAGCCCAGAAGGCTATAGAAAAAAGAACCTGACAGAAAACCCCTAGAAACAGTTATGAAAAGCATAGAAGGAGAGGAGTTCATAGCCCCCGTTCTGTTAGCAGGGGCCTCTAATCCTTTTGCCTATACAGTGGTACCTCAACTTAAGAGCAGCTTGACTTAAGAGCAATTCGACTTAAGAGTGGAAAACTGTTGACGTTTTAACTGTTGCCCTGCAAATTTTAGATACGGTCTGCTCAACTTACAAATATTTTTTTCATTTTTAACTTATTTTTTCAATTTTCTAGATAGGTACCCCAACTTAAGAGTAGTTCGACTTAAGAGCATGCATTCGGGACGGATTAAATTCGTAAATTGAGGTACCACTGTAGTACATTTGACTCTGGCTTTCCAGATGTTTTGGACCACAGCTCCCAGAATTCCAAGCCTGTATTGCCAATGACAAAGGACTGTGGGAGTTGTGGTCCCAAAACATCTGGAGGGCCAAAGTTTGGTCACCACTGCACTAAAAAGTCTTATTAACATCATAAAATAATTTTACATTTTTAAAACAATGCAGGTCTTCAAATCTTCCCTTCACCGTCCTATATGTTCCCCTCTCCCCAGACTTGGCACCCCGACTTTTACTAAAACCTTGTCTTAATTTAAAGTTTAAAGCTGGATACAAAGGTGCAAACAAGATATTTTAAGATCTGAGACGTCTTAGCATGCGGTTTGACATTTGCTATACACTTTTTGTGGTTTGGACGCATCCTGTTGCCATTCGCTTTAGAAGCCCATGTCTGCAGAGGTGGGGGTGCTTTGCAGAAACACAGAAATCATGCTTTCAGGACACAGTTTAAAGAAATGATGGTTTTAGGATATCTATGAGGCAGAGAACAGAATGAAGAATTGAAGATAAACTCAAAACTTGAACCTTACTCTCACAAACCTGCCCTTTTCCATCCCATCCTCCTAAATATCTAATCCATTTTCTGAGGTAAAGCAAGCACACAGACGGAGGGCGTGCCTTTCCGGAATGGAGCGAAGGCTCCGGCCTCCAATCCGTGAGCCGCACCGTCCTGGCGGTCCAATCGCAGCCCGAGTCTTTTCCCGCCCCTTCATCTCCCCGCCCCTACTCTTTTTTTTTCTTTTGGCCCTTGGGCGTCCAATCCTTGGAGAGAGAGAAACGCCCCCTCCCGCGCGCGCACCGGGTCCCCGCCCCACTCCGTTGGGAGCGCTGAGGGAGGCAAGAGAGAAAGCCGGCCCGGGGAGGTGGTGGTTTACGGGGCGCGCATGCGCACGGTCGCCCCCGCGCCCCCCGCCTTCTCCGTCCCCTGCTTCTGCCCCTTTACGTCGCTGGCGTAGCGGGCGCACTTGGCGGAGCAGAAAAGCGGGAGGGAAGCGAGCGAAGGGGGCCGAGGAGAAGCTGAGGTAAAAAAAGAGGCGCCCGGTCGTCGTCTTGGGGGGAGACGCGTCTCTTTGCCAACCTTCCTAAATATGAGGGGAGGCCGGGTGGAAAGAAGGTATGGAAGCCCTACGGAGGGCTTCTTGTCTTTCTTTTTTTGGGGGGGGGCAGAGAGAAGATTGGGGGA
>JAHTLZ010000089.1:3213145-3272605 GCA_023846285.1 Phrynocephalus versicolor | reverse complement strand
GATCACTCTGCTTTCAATGCATTCCTATGGGAATTTGTATAAAGGAAAATTTGCTTAACATAATTTCATTTGGAACGAATTAATTCCTTTATACAAGGTACCACTGTATAGTAAACACGAGTGTATACTTGGGTGGAGTTTAACTACAAAACCATTAACTTGTCTGTGTCGAATGACTCTGGGTGTTTGCTTATTGCTTGAGCTGGTTACTATGTTTTTCATATGTGTTTTTCACATCCACAGAGTACTTTATTATTTGCTCAGCCGGCTGTGAAAGTTCCTCTTGAAGTTGGCTTTATTATTTAAACTGGAGGCCCTACTTCTTTAAGGAGGACCTTGCACTTAAAATCACTAGGGTCTGATCCAGCCCCACCTCTGCTTGTGACTAAATGCCTGTTACGGCATTGCACTGCTGAGAGCACAAGAGGCCATGAAGCCAGATCGAACCAAAGGGCTATGTAGTCTAGCATTCTGTTCAGACTCTGCCTCTGGGAAGCCTGCCAGTCAGAGGCAAGTTCACTGCCCCCATTGTCAGGCATCCCCCAGCAACTGATGGAAAACAACTTTGCCTCTGGTGCTGCCAGCACCCTTGAGTTCCCAATCCTTTATGTCTGTGGGAAGCCTGGCACCCCTCGGAGTGAGTGTTCGTAGGCCCTGATAAGGCAGGTGCAGAAGGAGGAGAAAAAAGTTAACTCTTGTTGCAGACAGTTGATCATTTCACATCACCAGACAAATAGTGCGATATGCCTGGATGACGGATGTAGTTGCTTTCAGGGGACTTTCGTCATGAGTTCATTAGAGACAACGTGACGAGTCTAATGAGCAAACTGAGTTTCGTTTATTCTGTAGGGTTGGATGGGGAGAGAAGTCGTGTTGGAGAACTTTTTAGCTGCATTGCAGGGGAAAACCAAGAATCTTGTGACACCTGGAAGACTTAACAAATTTTGTTTGGTGCATACTTTTGCAGGGCCCACTTTAATGCTTCAGACACTTGGTGCTGCTTAGCATTGCCCTGTGTGTGTTTGAGAGTGGAGAGATGAAAGCCTCCCTCTACAGAGTGGGGTAGAAGCCAAGTGGGTTGCAACCAAAGCGGTGTCCCAAGGAAGTCTCAGGGGTCACTTCAGTCAGCAGGCACCGAGTTTGTAGCCAACCAGTGACTCTGAATTTTAGAACTATTCCTCCAGGCACAGAAGGAGGGGGTAAAAAAAAAATCTAGAGCAACCAAATGCTAGCTTCTTAAAAGCCCCTTCACACGTTTCATATTGTTACTAGAATGATTAAAAAAACAGTCATTTTACAGTTAATAGCACCTGACTGGAGTTTGCTTTCATAACTATGTCTTTTAGTTAGCTATCACCTTTCCCTTCTTTCAGGAGCTGACAGTTGGTGGAAAAAGCGAGGTTTGAAGCTCAGGAGAAGCCAGACAAGTTTTAACCCTGCCTTATAAAGCGTTGCACAAATAGTCTGTTTACTTTTTTCTGTGGGGAGACTGTGTTCTTACCAAAACTGGCTGAAATATGAGGGGAGGGGAGAGAATGTGAGTTTTCTTGATATTTACCGGCCCATCTGTGGGCTGTTTATCTCTCTCTAAAGTTTTCTTCCCCAGTGGAGGAGCGAGAGTGGGAGCACATGCGTGGATAAGAGTATGTGTGCCATGGTTCCTTCTTTTGTGAGACAGCTTGTTGAAGAGGCTATTTCATAATTAGGCTAGAAGGGATGGAGAAACGCTCTGGCAGGTGGGTGGTGGTGGGGATGGTGACTGTTGCTAGGTACAGAGAAAGGCAGTCTTTTTTTTTCGGCATAAGGGAAGCTGCCTGAGTTCCTTCTTGGCCCCGAAGAGAAGCACATTTGATCTAAACGTAAATAGGTTGGATAAGGTGTGGTAACAGAGGGAGGGGCTGACGTTTGCCAACACTAACCACCTCCTTCTTTCCTTAGGCTGACAAGAAACCTGTAGGAGCCTGGACGTATGCAGCAGAAGCACTGATCTGCGTGAAGGGTTTGCCCAAGGGGAGGAGTCTGGAACAGTGAAGGAGCCGAGGCTGCCCTGGACACCAGCTCAGAGCAAATCCAGCAATGCTTTAAAGAGCTCCCCGCCCGCAAAAAGGAACCACTCGCCATAGCCTCCCAGTCAAGAAAAGCTCCTGCTGGCCTGGAGCTGAGAGTTTTCTCCCCTTCCTCTTTGCCCCCTTGGAGATGACCAAGAGACTTGACCTGCTGCTCTCCTTACCTGGAATCTGCCTTGGCAATTATACCATCGCCAGATCTGACCACCAAAGAGAGAGGAGGATTTTTCATTTAAAGCTACCCTGCCATTGTATCTGAACTGAAAACTCAGTGATCTCTATTTTGTACCTTGGATTGGCTGGGGAATATTTTTCAAGTTTTGTTTTTCTTTGTTTTTCACATTTTTGAAACATTATAGTTTCTATTTGCAGCAGCTGCTCTTTCTGATTATTCTTGGCTCTTGATTTGGGCTATATATAATTTTTTTTTAATTGGGGAGTTTCTAGCCTCTGTTTTTTTGTTTTGGTCTTGTTTGAATTTGCCCATGGCTTTTTTGATGAAGAAAAAGAAGTTCAAGTTCCAAACCAGTTTCACTTTAGAGGAGCTGACCGCAGTCCCATTTGTGAACGGGGTCCTCTTCTGCAAAATCAGGCTGCTGGATGGAGGGGATTTTGCCACCTTGTCTTCTAGGTAAGGAGTTGGTTTTTGCAGTAGCTTTCCTTCCCCGCCCTCCGCCATCTTGCCCTGTTTGGTATCCATCGTACGGAGCTCTTCACGGTATGGCTAAGCTTTTCTTTCTCCTTTTTCTAAGGCAGCCACCAGCCTCTCTCTCTCTCTCTCTCTCTCTCTCTCTCTCTCTCTCTCTCTCTGTGTGTGTGTGTGTGTGTTTGTGTTGATGGGCGAATCAGTGTGAACAGGATAGGTTAGCAATATAGAACTGTGGGTAGTGATGCCTTCTTGCAGATGGTCCTCCTTGAATTATTTGTGTTCTTAAATTATTACCACAGCGCTATCCCCTTAGAACAGTAGACCTGGAAGGGACCTTATGGATTATCAAGTCTAGCTGCTGTTAAGGAGGTGCATTGGTGAATCAACTCCCTCCCTACCTCTGGCTTTGACACCTAAATCACTGCAGATCTAAGTACTGGAACAGCTTGCTCCCACCACCACCACCTTTACTTTATTGCACCACTAATAGTGAGTATATGAATTAATATCTAGTGAGGAACTTTGGACTAAGGTAATATAACTGATTTTAGAAAAGAGAAAGGCAGAACCTGAGATGGATTCACAACCCATGCCCTTTTGGTTCACTGCACCTGAGCAGAGTTATTAATGACAGGGCCTTTTGGAGATCACTAATTGTTAGGGTCTTACTAGGAACACATAACAACACAACAGAGTTTGGTTTTTCAGTGTTTTGGGGGGAGCCCTGGGACTGATGTACAGTACTAGAATTCCACAAAGCAACTTCTTTTTGCACGTCATCCTTCCAAGTATGGGTAAGATGTATGTGCTATACAGTTTACTTCCCCCTTTAAACTTATTTGTACACAAAATGCTGAAGCACAAGTTAGAACTGATAGAATTCCAAGATGGATTCTACAGAGACTGTTCTGTTCTCTTGTGTTGTTTTTCTTCTCCTCTGGTTTAATCTGTAGGCTAGTTTGCTCTTACAGGGACAGCTCCATCTCTTAGAAACTGCTAATCAAACATTGCTTTTGTTGCCAGCTATGTTCCCATTGATTATTGCCTAGCAGTGTGCCAAAACAAATTCCAAAACAATCTTGGACTTGCTTATGAATTGCCCTATTCTGTACTCCAGTCAAGTAACACATGGGAGTCCTTTGCCAATAGAAAAAGCCAAACTCCGATGCCTCCAGGAAGGATCAGAGTCCTATTATTTAGGGGGACAGGATTGGAAACAAAAAAAAGTAACACTTCTGGCCCTTCATATAAGCTTGCAGAATAAGGCAAACGTAGTTTCAAGAGTTTCCTTTTGCTGTTTCTTTCTGTAGTAAACAAAGTTGAGAACCTGTGAATCCCTGCAGTTCCCAAGACCCCTTAATTTAAGGTTTAAGTTCCTCCCCAGTTGTCTAGACCTCTTCTGACTTTTGCAAGTTGGTCAGGTTTATTTCATTTTTGCTTTCCACTTTCCACCCATTAGAGTTCCACTGCCCTTTGGGTGAAAGCAGCTTATCTCAGGAATTTGAACCCCGTGAAAGCTTAGGAAGAGGAAGGAATTAATCTCTCCCCTAACTAGATTGGTTGAGTGTTTGCTTGCAAGCAGTGCCTTAATTCTTCTCCTTGTTGACCTTGAATGCAAGAGTAGAGTTCTCCTGTTTGCTAGTGCAGGGCTGCTTCCTGTGATGTGAAGCTTTTTTTTCTCTCTCTCTCTTTTTCTCTCTGTTTTTCCCCTCTCCCCTTTGTTGGCTGAAGTTCAGTGTGCTCCAATCAGCTCACAGACGTGTTCCTGCAGAGGAATTGCCTCTAATGTAAGCCAAATGCTTGCATTTTTCCTCTCCCAAAATCCATGGTTATTCATAAGCCAGAAAAGGGGAATATTGACAGTAGTAGGTTACGTAGCCTGATCCCTTGCCCACCCACCCATGGGCACAACCTGAACTGGATGCCTGTGGAAACTTTTTCCCTTCTAACTAAGCACCATGATTTGTTGGCATGTTGGACTTTTCTTCGCCTCTTTAGGAGCCTTAGTGGGTTTCAGGTCGCTTCAAATAAGCTGAGTTTTTCCCGTCTCTGCTCGTTAGGGCCTCTTGGGGCTCGTTTGAACAGATCACTGTGGTAAAGAAAAAGCTGTGCGATTGTTCCTTTTTGCACCTTTCTTGTGTACAAACTCTATCTCTTACCTTGTGTTTATGCCTAATCTTCAACAGACTGGATTAACCTGAGCCAGATACCTTTCTACAGTTTTTTCAAGTGAAGGCAGAAGTGTGTCAAGTTCTGATTTAATACTGGCTGAGGTGGTTGCAACCAGTGCAAAATGGAGATTCAAGGTCTCTGTGGAAACCTATAAGTGAAAGGGAACATCAGGTGACCAGCCCTTTAAATGCTATTTTAGTTGTTAATCCAAATTTGGCTCTATTCCATGCTGATTCCTATTAATTCCTATTCATAAGGTTCTACGGGTATATAAAAACATCATGAGAAACATGAATGTGAAGATTCTCAGTCATCCAGGTGAGTTTATCTGGAAGTTAAGTCATGGCAACTGGACTTCGTTTCTTGAGAGACTGAAATCTTTTGCTGCTTATCCAAACAGCTTTGTCAGTTTGAGAAAAGCTAATTGTGAGTCCTCTATCATGGTATAGATCACTTTGACCTCATGTCACCCTGGTCTGAAATAGGCTCATAAGATGAACAATGGCCTGGATAGGCTCGTTACATGGACAATTGGCTCATTGGAGTCCCACCTTTAACCTTCCCAACACCCATTAAGTATGGGTCGTTAGCTATGGCCTTGGAGGTGGAGGTGTGAAGTATTTTTGATTTGTCTAGGGATTGTTGAAATCACTGCCTGATATTATGAGAAGCATTAACTTTTCCAGCACAGTATAAACTTTTTCTTGTAGCACTCATTACTATTAAATTACCAGTCTTGGAAAGAAAGTGGGGCACAGTGTGTGACATTCTTCCACATGGAGAGACAAATGCCTCTTGGTGTTAAACCACAGAGTAAAAGGTGCTCAATTGAAGGTCCTTACAGTGTACTTAATCTTCATTAGAGTCAACAAAAGATATGTCCTAGCTGTTTTTCCCTGGAAGTTACTTTCCTCCTTTTTAGCTGACAGTTCCTGTAATTCAGGGAGAAGCCAGAGCAGCCTGTCATGTTGAAAAGGCATCAGATGAAACATTGTCAGGATTTTACATCATTCTGGAAGAAGCTTCAAGTCCCAGAGCACTTCCAGTTGGTTGGAAATTCTGGATTCTTATAGCAATGTGCCTTTTGCCACCTTCCCTGAAGCTGTGCAGCTTTTAAGTGTTTGAATGAGGAAGCCAGTGGTGGAGTTTTTCCTCCTTGCTTTCAATCAAGGTTCCTTGTAAGGTGTGCCTGGGCATACTTGTCTCTGTCCCCTTCATGCTAGGCTTTTGTGTCCCTGTGCACCCTCCGTGACCGTCTTCTTTTGGTCACAAAGGAGCCTGCATGGGAGGGGAGAATCATAGGCATGCAAGACAGAGGGTCTGGAAATTAGAGTACACACATTGCACGCAATCAAATTTGGATTCCAAGTAGAGATAGACCGAGTTTTCAATAGGTTTGCCAGTGCCTTAGCCCAACTGCTAGCTGATGTACGTGAGCATCTGTTTATCACTCAGTCACTGGCTCGGAGACTTGAATGTTAGGGGAGATCAGATCCATGGCCCGTTCCTCACATGAAGTTCACATTACAAACAAGGAGGCATTTCCGTGTGGGCACCGTGGCTTATTCTGCTCGTATCCAAGGATCTGCAAAAGGTCGTTTTGAAAACAGAATGGCTCTGTTTGGTTTGCATGGCAACCTGGCCCTTGATAAGCTTATCACAGCATATCGCGTTGTCGTCATTGCTATAGGGATCAATGCTAATGGGCAAGTTAGGCATATGATTCATGAACTGTTTGAAACAGTGGCATCAAAGTCCCTCAGTTAAGAATTTTTCAGTCACAGAAGATACAGATTTCATGACAGACATAAAACAGTTCAGTACTGTATTCCCTCTTGCCACATATTTGTTTGGCCTTACAGGTTCTGTTTCTTATTAGAAGCTAATAAATACAGTGAACTCTCATATAACAAACGGTTTGTATAACATAAAATCTGTACAACCTAAAAAATCCCGGAGATAGGGGAAATTTGCTTAATGGAATTGCCTATGGGACAAATCTGTACAACATAAAAATTGTCGTGATTAGGGATTGCTCCGTTTACAATGCATTCCTAGGGGAAATTTGTATAAAGGAAAATTGCTTAACAGAATTTCATTTGGAACAAATTAATTCCTTGATGAGCTGGAGAGTGCGGTATGGGGGTGAGTTACGGCTAGATATAGGCTCTTGTTTTATCTTGTTTTACTTTATTTTTTTAAACAAGCCTTTAAAAAGGCTTTTTAACCTCTTAAAATCTTAACTGTCTGTTGCTAGAGAATATATCTTATCAGAATAAACAGAGAATACATTATGATACCGAGAGCTATATTTATATTTATACTACACTGAAGAAGAAACAGCTATCGCTAGCACAGCTGCCTCCATTCTCCCAAGGACAACAACTCTCATCAGTTAAGCCAATATTCATGTTTGGATTGTAATTAATTCCTTTCTACAAGGTACCTTGTACACCGCCCAGAGTTCCCTATGGGAAAATCAGGTGGTTAATAAGTACAAATAATAAATAAATAAATAATACCACTGTAAATATATCTGTTTGGAAGAATGCAGGGTAAATTCCTATGTAAGAATGTGTATGTATATGCATATGCTACACATATGTTCTGATATTAACATATTTTGCATCTGATAAAAGTGGGCTTGACTCCCTGAAACTTTGAGCCACAATCAGCCTGTTAGTTTTTAAGATGCTACGCAAGATCGGTGTGCAATAGTGCCATAATCCATCTTTCCAGCTGTCTGTCTCACAAGGGACCCCAGCCTTCCAGATTATGTCATAAAAGCCTCTGGGGGGAATATGTTGATACTCCAGGCACAATACCTAAATATCTTCCCGGAAGGAAGTGTTTCTGTTGGGCTGGAGGCTATTTCGTGTGACATTTTCCACTTGTGAATCCCCAATGCCCACTAGCATCTAAAAACACTATTTCAGAGTACCTTCTCTTTGGTGTGGAAACGTGCACCGTATTTATGTTTTAAAGGTACAGGTTGTATCAGAAAGAGAAGAGTTTCACCCCCACACATGCATCATCTTAATTGTACTTCCTTGTATCTTAGACACTGGTACTCTTCTCCAGTTCAGGGTGATGAACCAGCAGACTTCTGTCTTTTCTGCTAACAAAACCTTTTTATTACACAAACCCAAGTAAATAGTAATCATCCTCTCGGATGCTCTCAGGATTCAAAGAAAAATGGTCTGTTGGAGTAGGTGGAGATTGAGGAAGTTACTGACTTGGGATTTTTATTACTCTTAACCAAGCAGTATGAAAAGTAAAAGGTTGTTTCCTCAGCTCCCTGTCGTCTTGCAAAACCTATGCAGGTATAAACGAGAGGTGAAGAAAGCAAGAAATGGAATGACAGTCAGGAGCCCCCTTTTCTATGTAACACTGAGCCGTGAGGGGTTCCTGATCGAGCTGTGATTCTTATCTGCAGCCTTACCCCAGTTTGTCACCTTTGAAATGTGGGGGATACAGTGAAGTGTATCACAAAATATGCATATCACTTGTGTTTCATGGAAGTTGTGGTGTCCCTGAGATGTGAAGTGAAGATACAAGGGATATTTCTTGACTTAATGCAGAACCTCTCTCCTCACTACTGCTTGTCCTCCACTTCTGAGTGGACCTACCTCCAAAGATCTCTATGCCAGAGATTATTATTCTCCCCCTGTGGAGCTTCAGTAAGCTGCTCTGCTCTACCTGAGGTGTATATAGTATATTTTCATGTATAAGACTATATTTTTGTCTACATTTTTAGACTCAAAATTTAGGATCGTCTTATACATGGAGAGGTGTATGGTAGCTTAGCGGGCTAGAGTGCTGAAACTGTTGGCTGCAAAGTCGGCAGCTTAGCAGTTTGAATCCTGGGTGCCATGCAGTGTGGAGTGAGCTCCCACGGTTAACCCCAGCTCCTGCCAACCTAGCAGTTTGAAAGCATGTAAATACAAGTAGATAAATAGGTACCGCCCTAAAAAGCAGGAAGGTAAACAGTGTTCCGTGCGCAGAAATGTGTTCAGTAATGTCGGCCACATGAACACAGACTTGCACAACTCTTGTTCTATGGCTTTAAAAAGAGATGAGCAATGCTCCTAAAGTCAGACACGACTAGCATGCATTTGCGGGGGGAACCTTTACCTTTTATACATGGAAGTAAGCCAAGGAGAGAACCACATGGTCGTAATACTGTAATTTTGAGTTTGAAAAGTAGAGATCATCTTATACATGGGTGCATCTTATAGATGGTAAAATGCACTACATTGTCATGCAGGTATCAGCAATCTTGACAGGTTTCAGGAACTAGAGCATGGTCAGGCCTGATTAGTACTTGGACAGGGATCATGCAGGGAATATCAGCTGTCTAGAAAACGCCTTCCCCAAAGCTGCAAAAGCCATTGTTGCCCTTCAGATTAGATGATACTGGACCTTAAGAGCCAACTGTCTGACTTAGTAATGAAAAGTGTCTCATTTTTCTTATGTCTCCTGCTGTATTTTCTCACTCAGAAACACTTGTAGAGCTGCTTGATCTCGAAGCCTCTTTCTGTGTCTGTTCCAGAGCGGGCACCAAATCAAGAAACCTTTCTCCTTTTGCTGAATAATCATATGCACACCATTTAAATCAGTGTCTAAGCTCCAGCACAGCCAGAGAGGTGGCACTTACCAGAAAAGAAAAGGAACCAAGCCATTCAACCAGTCTTGCTTTTTATACCAGAAACCTAGAACGCCTTCTATTACACCGAGCTCTTCTTTCTTTGAAAAAGAATTTAGAATAATTTAACATGCCTTGATGCTAGCTGGATAGCTCAGGGGCGTAGGTATCTGGCAAATCTCTTCGGAATATTCTCTTCCTGGAAAGGGTTGCCACAAGTCAGAAATGGCATGATGGCACGCAACTAATTAAATATGCATCTGAATTTCACATCCGTGCCTTCTGCTGCATTGGAGTGTCTGTCTTTGATGGAGGAAGTTTTTAAGCATGGTTGGGGCAGCCATATTGCAATGTCACAATTTCAGTCTGGGTTGGATCCTGCCTCATCAGCTGCACCTACCAGGATCCTTTCCTTCCCCTCCTTCCTCTTCCATATCATAGGGAGAAATCTAGCAGTGGAAGCGGGACAGAGCTTGAAAAGGCCCAGATGGCACTCTCTTCAGAGAGAAAGAATGCTTCTTACTAGAGAGTGGGAGGCGGGAATGCTGTACACAAGGGAGCAATACAGAGTAGGCGGTCAAAATGCAACACTGATCCCAAATATGTCTCAGGTATAATGTTCCCTCTGCAAGGCATGTTCAAATTATGTCCGGTTGTGCGTTACGTTTCTGTCACGGCTGTCCTTCGTGCACACGTATCATCTGAAGAGCGGAAACCGGTCGGTTGGTCTCCTGACAAGAGGTGCTGTTTATTTTGCAAAAAGAGTGATAACAGTTTCCGTTGTGCAGATATCTGCTTCCTGTTATGTAAGTTATCTCGCTCCCCTAGGCTCTAGCTTCTCTTTCTGTTGGTTGGTCTTACTCTTGAGGCAAAACATGTGGTGGAGTAGAACTTGCCTTCCGAGAACGTAGCAACAGCCACACAGATAAAATTGATAAGAAAAGCATGGCTTCTCATGCCGTCTCTCTACCTATAGCATCCCCAGTAAACATTTCCACTTCTGGTAGTGGTTGAAGAAACTGCAATACGACCAATGTAATTAGGCCATTTTTCCTCCACCTCTCTTCCAAAAGAAACGACACTCGAGGCATCTGATTGTGATAAAAAAACAGATTAAAAACAGAGGACTCAAGAGAAAGAACACCCAGACATTCAAACCACCACCCTTTCTCTTAATGCCAGCTTAGCAGGGCAGTGCAGGCACTGCTTAGACTGCTCAGCTTCATTTAGTAAGATGGCTGTAGCCGTGCAGCTCCAGACCACAAAAGCTCACCTTAGGAAATAGGAAGTTGCCTTATACTGACTTACACCATCAGTCTAGTTAGCTCAGTAGTGGGTCTGTAGGATTTTCAACAGATGTCTTTTCCCATGCCACCAGAGAACAGCTGGCAGTTCCTTGCCTTGACAGTGTTGATTCGCCACTGTTTGCCTCTCCTCAGAACATCTAGGGTAGACTAGAAGCCTGCCTCCCTGCCACGGACATGAGTATGGAATGGGCCATCATTTTGAGCAGTATATGGCCATCCTGGTATAATACAACCAGAGCAGCTTCTAACTTAGCTTTGCAGTGATGCCAGTCCAGGTTAGAAACATACAAGTACACTGGGATGAGGAACCCATTTCCTACAATCTCCATCATCCCCAAAATGTTGAAGCATCCAACTGTAGTTGAATGACCATTGGTTCCCCATCGTTGCAGTAGGCTAGCAGGCTTTCTGGCTACCAAGGTGTTTGAGGTTTTGGCATTCAGTACCAGCTGGTCTAGTATCCACTAATTCCATGGCATCTGAAAATTTTATTCATGGAATATGATGTTAAGGAGCTGGCTTGCAAAAAAAAAATTAATAAAACATGTTACGCCCTGCATCCAAATGAGATTGTTCCACAGATCAGGTGGACAGTTAAGATCAGGCAGCTTTGTTATTGCTAGTCCTTATGTTTTAAGGCTTTAATCTTAGGGTCAGAAGGGTCTTGCTGTTGCAGAGTAAACCCTTTGTTCTTGGCCTGGACTTTGAAAAAATTGCCCTTTGATCATGAACACATCATCACACTCTGAGATCTGATCTCAACGTGTCACCATTTACCAGGACTTTGGGGTCTCATGTATGACTTGGGTTTTCAAAGACTATTCCTGCTCTTTAAAAATTGTTGAACTTCCATTCACAAAAAGAATAGTCTAATTTCAGTGAGGGAGAGTCTGAATAGGATGAAATAGAATCAGGGAATGATTTTTCCCCTGTTATCGTGGCTGTCCCTCCCTACACTGGCTTCTCATGAGCTTCGCCTGCTGCATTATATCCACAAGGCTGTGAAAAGAATGTGATGTACAGTCATACTTTTAGAAGGTTACTTCAGTTCATTAAACCCTTGGAAGAGAAGCATTGGAAAATATAAATTAAAATCTATTCAGTGAGATGGGCGGCTTTCTCTGATACCTCAATGTTTTGGGGAATGTTAACATCAGGTCTCCCCCACTCCTTTCCCTCCCCACCTCCCTGCCACCTGCTTTTGTAAAATTACGCATGACTAAAAGATCTGGCAATTTTAAATGCTGGTGTCCTACTAAACGGATTGCCCCAGTGTAGATTTTGGAAGTTGTTCTGCCAGAACAGGGACTCTTATCAGTTTAGAATGTGTCTATCAAGTGTTTCTACCCCCCCCTTGCAAGATTAGATCAAGGGGAGGTTGTTTTCCAAACAAAGCCAATTAGATTCCTTGAGATATTGCCTAAAATGCCCTTTGTTACCCTCTTTCTCTGATTAAGTGCAAAAAAGGATGTGTCTGGTAGCAAAGGGTTCAGGTTTTGTTTGTTCTGCCCAGGGTGAGTAGTAGGCAGTGATAGAATCAGATTTCTCTTTGAAAGCTGCCTCTGCTAGTTGGCTATTCTATCTCACAGAATTATAAATGAAGGCTGTGACCCACTCAAGTTAAGTACTTTTGAAACCCGATTGATCTCAGTGGGAGAGATTTAAACATGTCGTTAATGTGGTCCTCTTGAAACTGTGTCACTGTGGTTGGATCACTTCCTAAGTAAATTAGGCATTGTGTGAAGAAGCGATTAACTTTCTGCCAATCACTTTATCTAGGTGAAAAAGTTCTAGAGTTGTGAATAATTCCTCAGTTTTATCCCTATTTCTAGCTTCAGTCGTGTCTTCCCTTTATTATATCTAACTATACTGTATAGTGATAAGAATGCCTATGAACTTGTGAATCTGGCCTCATTGAACTGTTCCTTGCATAGACGCACAGTTACAAGGTCTCAGATCCTAATTAGGGTGTCTGTAGAAACAGCCTTCTTGTTCATCGATCGGACTAAGAGCCAATGTGTTGAAGTGGAGCAAGACAATTATTCCTGATTTTGTTTCTGAGAAAGCATCTCCAACTCCACAGAGCAGATTTTTCAGGAGCAGCAGGGGGAAGAGGCTATTTCAGGTCGGATAAAACAGGAGTACTTTAGAAGAAATGTGCATGCACACATCTCCAGTGTTGGCAGCAAGATCAACTGTCAGGAGCAAACTCACAATCCCATCTGTATCAATATCTTCATCAAGAAAATAAAATCATCCTCTTAAGGAAGTGTGAGCTTTAACAAAGTAGCAATGAACTGTGTCACCCGATACTGTGCCTTTGATGCTAGCTGTGATTCTGCAATGTGCTCAGCAACAACATTGAGGTCTAATGGCTGACCTATCCAGTCTTCTTTAATTGGCAGTGTAGACTGAACGGAGTTTGGTTGCTATTATGGATTAATTGTGATTTTTTTGAAACTCCCAGCATAACCCTACCAGTGAATCTGAGGATTGTTTTTCTTATAATGGCAGGGAGTTGAGTCATGGCTACTGGACTTCTTTTTTGAGAGATAGAAACGTTTCGCTGAACAAAAAAGAAGTCCAGTAGCCATGACTCAACTCCCAGTTAAACGCACCTGGATGACTGAGAATCTTCACAGAAGTCTTATAATGGCAGTTTCCTCATCTGTTAACATATGCACACAGGTCAAAAGATCATTCTTGTGAAATCACAAGACCGAAAGGAGGCTTGTGTTGGAGAGAAACCTGAAGCAGGCACCTCCTTCCCACCTCATTCTTAAAATCTTGGGAGATGCTTCTTTCCCTAGGTCACAATAGTCTCTGCCCATTTCCATGTTGATGTTTTGAAAAACAGTGTGGGAGTATGTCATGGTGAAATTGTCCCTGAACATCAGAGTGAAGGTTCAGGTTGCCACAAGCAAAGAGCTAGAGGCCCTGCCCTTCTTACCGCCAGCCCTCTGTTATCCTTCTAAAAGGATGTTCGCTGCTGCCTTGCTTTTGCTGGTCATTTGGCTTCTTTGAATTGTCTGAACTGTTTTTATTCATTACCTTTGGGAGTATTCTATTGTTTGTTTATTTTTCTATGTTCACAGCCCAAACTTCCCCTGTGAAATTTATACTATTTATAAATAAATGATATAAATGAATAATAAAAATAATGCAACCAAAGCAGGGCTGCTAGAATCATTTGGTGCCCTTGAAAGAGAAGTCATCTAGGTAGGTCAGGATAGAGCTCCAGTTAAAAGATTTGTGCGCCAGGCACCCCCCCCCCACCCTGTAAGCAGTTAATGCTTCTGTCAGAACTCTTGGCAACTTTAACTGAATGCTGCCAAGTCAGTTTTGACTTATAGTGGTAACTCTTTCATGGGTTCTCCAGTCAGACCACTCTGAAATGGCTTACCATTCCCTTCTGCTCCCCACCTCCCCTGGCTGGGACTGTGCAGCTTGCCCAAGGCTACATAGACTGGCTTTTTTGGGAGGCACAGTGGAGAATCAAACTTCCAGCCGCTGTCCCCGCAGCCACATACCTATTTTATTGAGCTATCCAGCCAGCTTTAGCAGCATGAGAAATGCAGAAATACCGGTTGCATCACAGTGGGTGCTGATAATTTTGGTACACAACGGATTATGATTGTGGCCAAAAATAACGTCTGGCCATGACACTCATTGGGACATGCCTCCACTTGCTGGGGTGTGACCCTTTGGTTTAATCCAGCTATTTAAAAAAAATAAATAACTCCTCTTATATAATGCATTGTGTGTTAGAACTTCCTGTCACGAGTTTCACTTAATCAGCATAACACAAACAATAAGAGTAAGGGCAGCCTCAGTCCAGGTATGAGCCTCACCTTGTATCTGGGCGAGGTTCTCAGCGGGCAAACAATTTTCAGGTGAATTGGAAAGGACAGTAAGTTGAAAGAGGGGTCTGGGTAAAAATTTCCCATTGTTGAACCTCTTAAAATTTCACTCGACAAAATAGCCTGTCACACTGCACCCTAGTAAGTCTCTCTGAATTCTAGCTGAAAGTGGCAGAGTAAGAGCTCATGAAGGTGCCTGGATTTCTTTACAGAGTTCTCTGGCAAATGTATTTAAGAACATCAAAATTCAGGAAGAGCCTTGCAGGATCAGAATGGAGGCCTGTTTGGTTCTTGCAGTGGCCAGGAAATGGCCTAGGGCAGTGTCCAAACTCTGGCCCTCCAGATGTTTTGGACCACAACTTCCACAGGCCTTTGTCATTGGCAATACAGGATTGGAATTCTGGGACTTGTGGTCCAAAACATCTGGAGGGCTGAAGTTTGGACACCTTAAGGCCAGCTTGCTGGCGGGGGATTGGGGGGGGGGGCTAGCTAATGATCCAGAGGCATTTGGTTGATCCTGGAGGTGACAGAGAGCCCTCCTGTTTAGTAGTTACTGATGCCTCAAACCTGCATGAATGTATCTAATCCCTCCATTTAAACCCTACCAAGTGAACAGCAATCACTGAATCTCATGGCAGTGAACTTCTGCCATGTGAACTATGATCCGAAAATGGCAGAGCTTCCCCAACATCTAAAGTGGGCTGTATTCTACAGGGGAATTTCTTATTTCAAAGCAGGAAGTCATAAACCTTTCCTTCCATGATATGCAGAACTGGAAGGCAGCCAGTATTCCCGTTTGTGAAAGTCCCTGGACTTAAAAAGAGTTTTCCACCTTGGGCTTCAGGTATTGTTGTTCATGCATGCACAGCAACCTTTGTATCTTCAGCGCTGGACCATAGTTTTCACTACCCGCTTGTTAATACTAGAAGCTAAATCCCAATTTCCAGCACGGATCAAACTAGCGCGACCAACATGTGACTCCCAAGCTTTCACCTAGTAATCTGAAAACGTGTTGTTCCTTGCAGTCTCCATTTCATCCCATTATCCAGTTTGACAAATGAGGTCACTTGATGCCTTTGTCCATACTGATTTTAGTACTAGCCTCTTAACTACCCAGTTGAGGCTAGTTAGTCTCATAGCAAGACGGGACCAGGACGTAAAAAATGCATGGCATATCCATATATTTGTCTTAAAGAGTAGGGTTCTAACTTACAATTATGAGTGAGAGGATGTGAGTTGGGCTTTGCACACAGGTTCTCTCTCTTCATCATACTGTATCAACAGTGACTGAAAGGGAACAGTACTTATTACCTGCTTAATCAGGTTTTCTTCCTCTTGGGTTTGTCAACTTTTAAAATACAAGTGTTAACTGGGAGTTGAGTCATGGCTACTGGACTTCTTTTTTGAGAGATAGAAACGTTTCGCTGTTCATCCAAACAGCTTCATCGGTCTGAATACAGCTAGTGCAAGTAGACCTTCTTATAGTCAGCTTGACCTCTTGTCCCCTGGTCTGATTGGCTCATAAGATGAACAGCAGCCTGAATAGGCTCATTAGGGAGACATTAGTGTCCATGGCCTTAAGGTAAACAATGGCCTAAGGTGCTGAAACCCATCAAGAATGGGTCGTTAGCTGTGACCTGGTGGTGAAGGCTCCTTGATTTGTCTGGGTACTTTGGAATGTACAGCCTGATAAGTAGCAGATAGACTATGCCGGAGCCCACCACCTCTGTTGAGGGAGGGATTTTCAATGCTAACATGAATGGCTTCCCTTACTCCTCTCTCAAACCACCTCTCTTCTCTGTCTAATATGTGTACATCTTCATCTTTGAAAGAGTGGCCTTTGTCCTTCAAATGGAGGTGTACTGCTGATTCTGGTCCTGAGCTGTTACCCCCTCCTATGTTGGGCCATTCTTCTGTTTAATGGCTGTTTAGTTTCTCCGATGTAGAGGTCTGAACACTCTTCACTGCAATGGACTGCATATACTATATTGCTCCTTTTATGGTTTGGTATCGGATCCTTTGGGTGGACAAGTCTCTGCCTTAGTGTGTTCATGGGTTTGAAATAAACAGGGATGTGGTGTTTGCCAAAAATCCTTTTAAGCTTCTCCGACACTCCCACCATGTAAGGAATGACCAGGTTCTTCCGTCGGGTCTGGGTCTCAGACTGATCCCTTGTTCTTCTGGGATGGCCCACTGCTTTGTTGAAGGCCCACCTTGGATATCCACAGGCCTTAAGTGCTGTCTTCAGGTGCCTGTCTTCCTTCTTCTTGGCTTCTGTGGAGGTGGGGATGCTCTCTGCTCTGTGGCTTAGCCACCATCCATTACAACACAAACTAGGAGTCATCAGGACCCTAAGTCCAGTAGCCATGACTCAACTCCCAATTAAACGTACCTGGATGACTGAAAATCTTCACAGACATACGTGTTACTTTTTTTGAAGTGCCCAAAGGTAATCATTTGGGGTGGGTGGAGGGAGAAAATATCATAAGACAGCTGCTTGTTAAAATCAAACAAAAGCATCATGCCAAGCCATAAAATATTACCTGTTTTGCTGACTTGAACTCAGTCACCCCTGCGTCAGTACAAATCATGTCTTTAATAATTATTTTGGGAGACAGCAGGGATTTGGCTCCTTAGCAAAGGTTGTGAGCAGCGGAGGATGGCCTTGAAGATTTGTTGTTTTTGCACATTGCCCTACCCCTTCGAAGAATGGGTGCTTAGACAACAAGCTCATGAAAGCATTCCTAGACACATCAGGAATTCATGACAGAGTGTAAGGCAGAACATTTTGAATACAGTTCTTAGCTAGCTCAAGGCTTCTCTGCTTTAGAACAGTACCACGAACTCTCTTGGTGACCTTTGAGATATTTCTCTCTGGCAGACGTCCCTGGCTCCAGACCATGTTCTTTCTGTAGATGTGGCAGTGATACTTTGGGCTGAACTGCCTGTCCACCACGGCTACGTTGTGCTTCAGTTCTCCCGGATAGCAGTTGGCCGTAACTCTTCCTCTCTTAACTCTGTTACTGCTTTGCCCCAGCTCCCTGCAAAATTTGTCTCGTTTAAAAAATAATAATTTTGCATCCTTTCAGGTTATATTAGTCTCTCCTGGTACAGCGGCTGATTGGTGCATGGAATTACGATAACAATATCCATAACTACAAGGGTGAAAAATCTCACATGGGGGCAAATGATGAGTGTTTAATACCTGACTACGCTTCGAGCCAGTCCCATTCCATGAAATGACTTGTGGAAGCAAGATCCGTCTTAATCATATAGAAAACTAGTGGACAATGATTTACTGCAGTTTGCATGAGATCTCTCCCTTAACTTCCATGTATCCTGTTATGTCCTTGCCTGTTGTCTTTTGTAATGTTTGCCTAGCAGATGTCTGTTTACAACTGGCAGATGATCACATTCAGACGTGTTCCTCGCTGTGCGCGCTTTGGCTCTGCTGATGAACTGGTGTTCCAGAATCTTAATAGCTCTCATGTCCAAAGTATAACTGACCTCACTTCCATTCTATGCAGATTTATATCTTCAAAGAAGCCATTCCTACCCTCTCCTCATTTCTAATCTTAGTACAGGGTGTACTGACATGCTGCCACTAAACCCGAGTCTGGATGAAGGTGTTTGCAAACTTTATTCCACCTTTCGCGGTCTGTGTAGCCTCTGAGTTATGGCAGAATGAACCCACATTGGTCACAGTCGTATTATCGCTATGTCAGAAAAAAACGGCTTAAAAGTCAGCTCTACAACTACGTGGGTGTAACACAAACCATGAGGATAACTTCCAGGGTAGGCGGATGCAGTAACCTCTTTGAGTGAGCTACAAGAAAATGCTTGCTGGAACATCTGAGCCTGGCTTGTATCAACAACTTAATTCACATCTGACTTGATAACAAAGTTGACATCATTTGTTTCTGAGCCATTTCTCCCCCCACTTTTTTGTAAATTTGGAGAATTACAGCAGTGTTCTGAGAATGAAACAACTGAATGTTCATCTATTGAGTTTGGCTTTTTTGTCTTGGGTGACGCAGACCATGTCACGAACGGGTGACGTTGTTTTAGGGTGACTGGTTGTGTCGTCGGGTACGTCTCGTGGCCGTGACAAAGCGCTTTTGATCCAAAGCCCAGCTATTGTGTTCTGAGGTTTCGTAGTTAGTTGGCGTTTAAGCATCTGCTTTGTATGTTTATCGGTTTTAGAAGCCTAGATCTGAAAATGTATTGAAGTGATCCTGAATGTAGTGTGAGAAGACCTCGGGGGAGGGGGTTGTGGTGTCAAGCTAGCACACTTTTTTTCTGATGACACTGAAGCCGATGCTAATATGGAGGACAGGAGTGGCTACAAATAAAATGGAAGAGGAAGCTGTTTTCTTGCAGAGTAAGAGGAGCCTGATCAAGATGGCAGGTGAGAGAAGCAGGAAAGTTGAAGCTTTCATAATAGATTAATAGTCCTTTCTCCAAGGTTCCTCAGCCTGCTAGGTGAGCCTTCAGGGCAGTCATTTGTTTTCAACTTCTCCTAGCTCACAAATTTATTAAACAAGAGCATAATCAGGCTTACAACAGGTCTGCTTGCCCAGGTGGCCTGTGTCAATCTCTCTTTTCGGTGCTTTCCTGTTCCCTTGGACAGAATGTCATTGGCCATCCTCTGCTGCCTGACCAGTTTAACTGGAGATGGCTGTTTCTAAAGTTCAGTTCCCCATCACTTTGAAATTCTTTGAGGCTCTCCTCAAACATTTCTGCAGTCCAGCGTCTGGGAATTTCACTCTTTATTCAGCAAAAGGAAGCGCTTTGATTTTTTCCCCTAACAAATCTCAATTTTCTAAGAACATCCAATTCTTGACTGTTCTGCTGGATGGCCATCTGTCAGGAATACTGTGATGGGGGTTCCTGCATGCCAGGGGTTGGACTGGACGGCCTTAGATCTCTTCCAACTCTCGGATTCTAGAATTCTATGGATTTGTTTTTTTTAAAAGCCAATTTTCAGAACAATTTTCTTCTCAGAGTTCCTTCGGGAAGACGAGCGGTATACAAGCCTTTAAATAAATAAATAAACAAACAAACGATGAGTAAGGTCCCACGGCAAGAGATCCTAACGAACAGGAATCCAAGAGGGTTGGGAATTTCTAAAACAGGAAATTCTAAAGGCACAAGTACAATCTAGTCCAATATGGGGGGAGGAACGTGCAATGCGGTTTCATGAAAAGCAGCAAAAAAGGCCAGTGTGGTTTCAGAAAAAGGCTCAGGGAAGACCTGAAAACAACAACAAAAAGACATGTACAGAAAGTGGAAAGAAGGCTGGTCCACCAAGGAAGAGTTCAGACAAGTAGCAAGGAAATCCAGGAATGGCCTTAGGAGAGCAAAACCAGAGAATGAGGTGGGATTACAGTAGCTATATATGTTAAAACCTATTAAAAAGCACCCCAGAAGTGCGAAGCAAAAGACAAAGAAAATAAATAGTGGTACAGCTCTTCACTGGAGATGGAAAAATGGTAATGGACAGCGGGGGGGGGGGGGGCGGGAGGCAGAGGTGCTCAATTCCTATTTTAGCCCAGTCTTTTCCCATAAGACAGACTTTGAACTCCAGGCATAAGTAAAATACAAGTAGAGGGGACCGGATTGAAGCTGAAGATTGAGAAGCACATAGTTAAGGAATACCTTATTAAAACTTGAATGAGGTCAAATCTCCAGGGCCGATGAATTGCATCTGAGAGTACTGAACAGATTGGCTGAAGAACTCTCAGAACTGCTGTCCATTATTTTTTTGAAATCCTGGGAAATGCACGGGGTGCCAGATGATTGGAGGAGGGTTAGCGTCCTCATCTCCACAAAGGGGGGAAAAGATCCTGGGAACAACATGCCAGTCAGCCTGACATCAATCCCAGGAAAAATTCTGGAGCAGATTATAAAGCGGTCCCCATGCATGCGCCTAGAAAACAATGCAGTAATAACTAGAAGACAACATGGAAGAACAAATCCTAGAAATATCCTGGAAGACGGAAACAAAATTCTAAATCTAGATAGGTTGGTGCACTGGGCTAAAAAAAACAGAATGAAACTCAATAGGGATAAATGCAAATTTCAGCACCTAGGAAAAGAAGCCTGTTACAAGATAGGGGATATTTGGCTCAGCAATACTACAGGCGATGTCACTACAAAAATGTCAAGTAATAGAAGCTGCATTAACAGAAGTATAGTATCCAGATACCATGAGGTGCTCACCCCCCCTGTATTCAGCACTGGTTAAGCCTCAAGTTAAGTATTGTGTCCACTTCTGGGCACAGCACATTAAGAAAGATGCTGGCAAATTGGAAAGAGTTCAGAGGAAGGCGACAAGGATGATCAGGGGCCCAGAAACCAAGCCCTGTGAGGAAAGATGGAAAGAACTGGGCATGTTTTGCCAGGACAAAAGAAAACTGAGGATTCATATGACAGCACTTTTCAAATATTTGAAGAGCTCTCCTACAGAGGAGGGGCAGGATCTGTTCTCAATCATCTCACAGTGCAGGATGTGCAACAATAGGCTCAAGTTATGAGAGTGCAGCTTTTAGCTGAATACCAGGAAAAACTTCTTAACTGTTAGAGCAGTACAACAGTGGAACCAGTTATCTCAAGAGGTGGTGAGTGCTGCAACCTTGGAGGTATTCAAGAGAAATTTGGTCCACTACCTGACAGATCTCCTTGGATTTGTATTCATGCATCAAGCAGGGGGTTGGGGGGGTGGACTTGACACCATTGTAAGCCCCTTCCAACTTTACTAGTCTTTGATCCTGTGACTCTTTATGTATCAATGCATAGCTTTTTTCAAACATTTTGCTCAACAAACGTAACATTGCATTAGGGTTGTAATTGCAACAGCCATGTGCTCATACCATTTATGTTTTGTGTTTCATTAAGGCCTTTCTATGCTTGATTGCAGTTCAAGCAAAAGTTTATTTATTTATTTATTTATTCATTCATTCATTCATTCATTTTTATATTTATATACCGCACCATTTCCCAGAGGGAACTCTGTGTGGTTCACATAAAAAGCACAGGAAATCTGCAATACAAAAATAGAAATTAATAGGACAATAATAATAAAATAAAAAGGAGAAATACCCAACAACAATTAGAAGAGAGTTCCCCCATGCAATTTTTCCGTTCCGGAAAATGGGCGGTATATGAATGAAACAAACAAATATACATATATATATATATATATAAACCTGATACAAACCCTAGCGATTGCCAAAGGCATCCCTAAACAACCAGGTTTTAACAGCTTTTTAAAAGGATGCCAAAGAAGGAGCCTGGCGTATCTCGCTCAATCGTTTATTCCAGAGAACCGAGCTGGCCACCGAGAAGGCCGGTTTACGCGTTGCTACCCTATAATGCTGCAACAGTGTAAGAGAAGAGTGAGGTTCAGCCTCCTGCTCTTGACTTAATTATCTAATACAGTGGTACCTTGTATAAAGGAATAAATTCATTCCAAATGAAATTCCGTTAAGCAAAATTTCCTTTATACAAATTTCCAATAGGAATGCATTGAAAACGGAGTAATCCCTAATTGTGACCACTTTTATGTTGTATTGGATTCACCCCATAGGCAATTCTATTAAGCAGATTTCCCCATCTCCAGAATTTTTTATGTTGTACAGATTTTATGTTATACAAACCGTTTGTCATAGGAGAGTCCACTGTATATGTAAGCACTAACAAGAGAAGAACTTTTCACAAAATTGGACACAGGACATTTGGCTTCTAAGCCTACCTGACTTATTGTAAGTGTTGGGCATTTTATGTATTTTATATATCTGTTACGTCTACATCCTGCTTTCTCTTTGTGGGGTTTAAGGCAACCTTAATGGCTCTCCTTGCTCCTCAGAATGTCCGTTTGAGGTGGGCAAGGGAAGATGGATGGTCCAAAATGTGAACCCGAGTCTGTCAACATTCTTCATCTCTGCACTCAATACCTGCTGAGCTACCGCTTTTTGTGGCAAGAAAGGAGAGTTGTGTGGAGCTGAAAAGCAGCTGCTCCTTTTTGTCTCTTGATCTTTCATTTTGTTTTTCTGATAGAGCTTCTTAGAGACAGACCGGAGGAAATGGCTTATTCTATAATGAAACGAAAGGGGTTGTTGCCTTGGTCTCCTCCTCTGTGAGGGAGAGGGGCAGGCAGTGGGACTAGCAGAGCCAAGCAGGGCATCTCCAGCCAGGAGGGGTGAACCGGCATGCCTGAGCGAGCCATCTGTTGCAAAAACAATCGCACAAAAGGATTAGCCCTGCTTTGAGGGCTTGACCCAGATTTATCTCTTAGTGGTGTTTGTTTCAATCAGGCAGATCTCACAAAAAGCTCAGTGACCCCCACCCCCACCCCATGAAAAGTAAACAAAGCTATTAGCAATTGAGAAACTGCTGGTTTTCATGTTAAAAGGGTCACCAGTATTGCTGCTCTCCTCCACCCCACCCCACCCACCCCTGCAATTTGCCCCATGTATTTCATGCTTTCTAAGCCGCTCCAATCTGTGCTGTACATCTTGTGTTCCACCTTTCAGAGGGCAAGTTGAATTTTTTTTTACTTATTGCAGTGGGAAAGAACAACTTTCCATGTACAGTTATCTTTCTGCCCTCTCTTCCTGCTTTGCTTGCTCACCCTTCGGCCACTATGGGTCCCTGAAATTAGAGAACGGTAGAACATAAAATGAAATAAAGACCATTGGTTCAGCGCCACTCCTTTTGGTTCAGTAAATGGGAAGAGCTAAATCTGGCTTTTGTGTACCCTGGGGAAAATATATGTGCATGACATTAGTAATTTGGCCTCATCTGCTTCTGTTTTTCTGTACTGGAACTGGAAGAAACTCATGGCCAAAATGAGCTGTCCTGGAAATATGATCTGTTTGTAACATCAGGAATGAAGAGAGAAATGTCCTTTATTTTCCAGGGCGGGTGAGCAGGCTAAGGGTGTATCCATTGTAGGTAGCGGTATCTTCACCTCCCTAAGTGTTAACATTTGTCATCTGGTAGTCACAAGAAACCATGGCTTTTTTGTTTTTAATTGGTCTTTCTGTTTCTAACGTGTGGGGGTTGTTGTTTTAAAATCAGCTTGGCACAGCTTACCTGATTCGCATCCAGTAGATTTGGCAACCCTTCTTTCTGTTTATTCCTCGAGAACATTTGCCTTTCCATTTTGTATGACTGTCAAGTTGGCATTTTTCTGAGCACCAGCCAAAATAAGGGACCCCGGTGAAATGAAGGGCCCGTGACAGAGTTACAAGCTTTGTATCGCCCGTGTTAGCTTGGCCCAGGACCTTAAATCCCTTTGGGTCTTTATGACACATGATTCCTTTCCTGTGGAATGTTTAAAAAAACCTGAAAGATTCCATCAGTATTAAGCATTGTTCTTTTTTGCAGCTCCCTAAATTCTTTAAGCTGCCTAGATGCCCTAAGCACATCCGATCTCGCCTGATTTCGGAAGCTAAGCAGGGTCGGCCCTGGCTAGTACTTGGATGGGAGACCACCAGGAATACCATGTGCTGTAGGCGCTTGGGGTAGGAACTGGCAAGCCACTCCAGTATTCCTGCCAAGAAAACTCCATGGACATGGGGTCACAAAGAGTCGGTCACGACTATAATGACACAACACACACACACAAATTCTGTAAGCTTATACAGGGCTGGTTGTTATTCTCACGAAACTACCCTCGGTCTCATTTTGTGCTCTGGGGTTAACGGTAATGGATCAAAGTGCAAATATTTTGGCAGAGATATTATACCACCCGGATATGTAGGCCTAGCTTCTTCGACGATAATTCGCAGACACCTGACATCCCTCTTACAACCCCATTTATGAGGTGGCACTTCAAGCCGTCCACCAGCCTTTACTTTCTTGTTTTGGTCTGGTTTTCAGTTGCAGTGTGACATTTTAGAATTCAATGGCTTTTGATTTCTGGCTTCCCGTTTTGTTTTGTGGGCTGTCTGGGCTGAGAAAGGTTGACAGCTTTCTTCCATCACTGCGCTTTGTCTCCTCCCAGTTCCCTGTCACCTGGCCACCGCCTCCTCTACCCATATGCCCTCTCTAATTCTAATTTGGCATTTATGCACCATTCTTCAGTCTGTTGCAGGTCAGTTTTTAAAACACATCGCCCTGTAATTTTCTTCCTTTTAAAGACAGGAGCAAGGAAGGGAAAGTATATGTCCCCACACACATACATATACTTTGTGGGCATTCTCCGCTTCTTATTTTTGGAATTCTTCAAAAGACCAACTTGATTTCCACTCTCTCACCAAAAATAACAACATTGAAACAACTCTGCCCCCCCCCAAGCATTCTCTGTCTCAGAATATCTTATAATCATATTAATAACCTTTCAGCTGCAGAGCTGGAAGGCACATTTTGAATCATCCATCCTAGCCCCTGGCAGGGAGAACCAATACAGAATCAAACTCTGCAGCCAAAATCGTAATCCACTGAGCTCTCCAGCAGTTTAGTAATGTGGCCAGAACATCCAGTGCTGCTGAAACACTCCCAAAACTTATATTTTATTTAGTTGCCTTCTTATTCCCACCCACCCACCCCTTTTTCCCCAGAAAAGCTTCATATGAATCATAGAATCATAGAGTTGGAAGAGACCTCAAGGGCCATCTAGTCCAACCCCCTGCCATGCAGGAACCCCATCACAGTATTTCCGACAGATGGCCATCCAGCCTCTGCTTAAAAACCTCAAAAAAGGAGACTCCACCACCCTCCGCGGCAGCATATTCCACTGCCGAATAGCTCTAACTGTCATGAAGTTCTTCCTAATGTTCAAATGGAATCTCTTTTCCTGTAGTTTGAAACCATTGCCCCAAGTCCTAGTCTCTGAAGCCAGGAAAAACAAAGCTGTTCCCTCTTCAATATGACACCCTTGATTTAAACATAGCTATCATATTTAAACATAGCTATCATATCCCCTCTCAGTCTTCTTTTAGAGAGGCTAAACATTCCCAGTTCACTAAGCCGTTCCTCATAAGACATTTCCTCCAGACCCTCAACCATCCTGGTCGCCCTCCTCTGCACCCACTCGAGGACAAGAGCAGAATAGAGTGGTACTATCACTTCCCTTGATCTAGACACAATGGTTCTGTTGATACAACCAAGAATCGCATTGGCTTTCCTGGCTGCCGCATCACACTGCTGACTCATGTTCAATTTGTGGTCCACCACGACTCCCAGATCCCTTTCACAGGTACTATCCTCCAGCCAAGTATCCCCCATCTTATATTTGTGCAATTCATTTTTTTTTACCTAAATGTAGCACCCTACATTTCCCTCTGTTGAAATCCATTTTGTTAGCTTTGGCCCAGCACTCTAGTCTGTCAAGGTCTTTTTGGATTTTCATCCTATCCTCTAGGGAATTTGCAGCCCCTCCCAATTTGGTATCATCTGCAAATTTAATTAGCATACTCTCTATTCCCTCCTCCAAGTCATTAATAAAGATATTGAATAGCACTGGACCCAGAACAGAACCCTGGCCCCCCCCACTGGTCACGTCTCTCCAAGCTGAAGAGAGGCCATTTATGGTCACCCTTTGGGTGCAATTAGTCAACCAATTACAAATCCACCTAACAGTAGCACTATCTATCCCACTTTCTACTAACTTCTCTGTGCTCTACCAAAGTTGGGATGATGAGAAAAAGCTACCCGTCTATGCAGGAAGTGACGTAGAGTTTAATAGGGGAGTTGTGGTGAACCCGGCTTGAACACTGACTGCTTTTGGAGCATGGAAGAAACCCCCTCACTAAGCCATGCCCCCCCCCTTCTGCTTTGCATTTCCCACCTGCATCCTGAAAGAAGGTGCATTGGGCAGTGCTTTCTCTTTCTCTCAGACTGCTTTTTAAGGACCCAGCAAGGAAGATGCATCCAGGGGGAGGCAAACCGGTGAAGCCCCCCCCCCAGGATGCTTTTCTTACCTGCCACAGATTGAGAAAAATTTTGTTTGCCATCATGAGAGTCATTGGGTTTTGAGTCTTGGTTTGGGACGTGAGCCTGTGACAAGGGACTGCTCAGAAATTGTTTAAAAAAACCCACAATGACGGCCTAATAAAAATAACCTAAAAGCCACAGATAGAGGAATATCCTTTCTTCAGAACCAGTGAAAAATGGCTCAGGCTGAACTTGAAAGCTTCCTTTCACATCCTGTTGATGGACTCCCCACAGTGGCGTCTGGTCGGCCTCTGAGGAAGAAGGAAGACCAACGAGGACTTTGGTCAAATCCAGCGGGGCCCTTCCTTTGTTCTTGCGACTCCCCCTTCACACACAAAAAAAGTTTTTAACTCATGAAGGGGATTATCCTGTGGTGGCACTTGGACATTACTTTGGAGGGAGTGTGTACATTTTCTGTGCTTATTTCCATACCTGAGAATCGAGGGGAGGGAGTTGATCTTTTTTAAATATAATTTCAGCTATATATTCAAATGCAGGAAGCCAGCTTCTCAAGCCGAGGTTAACAAAAGTACTTTCTTCCTAGCAACACCGATTCTCCACGCTTGCCTTAGTCCTGCGGGGGAATTGCTGCATTTAATTATTGAAGCACCATCTTATCTAGTGTCTCCCTGGTGCTGTTTTTCCCTCCACTCTTGCCTTCTTTTAGGCTTTTAAAATTGCTAGCTGGCGGGTACAAACTTCCATTCTAGGTCATTTCAGCACTGCCTGTTTCCCACTCCCTCAAAATTACTCTTGAGCTTAATTGTCTGAGTTCTAGCCTATAAATAGATTAGACAATCCATCCTGATTCATAAAAGTACCCCCCTCTCTCACACACACACACACACACACTCAGAGAGAGAGAGAGAGAGAGAGAGAGAGAGAGAGAGAGAGAGAGAGAGATCCACACAGATTGTCTGTTCATCCTAAGAACACAAATTGTACCACTGGATATGTCCCTCCTTTTCTCCCTTCAAATCCATTTTCACAACAGCCATTGATGGTGGCGGCGATGCAGAGAATACATGAATCCTGAACTTGATTGTTGCTCCCCTTGTGAACGGTGTATTCAGCCTAGGGGTTTCCACTCTCGTTGCCCATAAAGCTAATTGCAGGAATCGGTTCTGGCACAGGAGCGTGCCCTGGGTTGATCAGCCTGTGTTCCCAGTCTGCCCACAGCCCAAGCAGTCTTTTTAAAATAAGGATTTTCCAGAGAGATGGCAGTGTGAGCCAACTGTGGCAAAGACCCAACAACCAAATATGCCTTTGTGGAGTGTAAATGCACTTCTTTAGATGCAGATGTTTTTATTTCAGTGGGCATGCATGGAGTGAGACTGGAAAATGCTTTGCAGTGTCCTGTGACCAGTTTCATTTACCTGCTATCTTTGCCTGTGTCTCCAATTTGATATGAAGGACAAAGCATACATTTCTGGTAAGCTTGCAAGAAGCAGATGGACAGAGGGGGAATGAGACAGACAGAGAGAAAGAGAGAGAGAGAGAGACCATCTTTTGGCAGATGTCAGCTAGGTACAAACCCACCTTCTTAACTTTTAATCCAGTTCTTTAATTGCAAGCATCTGTACTCCTCCATCTTGCTGACCCACATGCCCAACTGTGAGTTATCTTGCATTAGTTAAAACAACAAGATCACAATAAATTGTGGCACAGGAAAGCAGCCAGTAGAAGTAAGTTGAGAAACACCACTACTCTTGAAATCAAATCCCAACCCACCTCATCATTGCTTGATCCTTCGGGTCCAAGAGACCAGAGGCTACTTTCTCTCACTTCTGGAAAGCAGAACAAGGCAGCCTGGAGGTAGAACCTCTTGATTGTCACTTATTTTTTCCTCCTTTCCTTTCTAGGGAAGAAGTTCAGGAGAACTGTGTCCGCTGGAAGAAGAAATTCACCTTTGTCTGTAAAATGAGTGCCAATCCTGCCACAGGTCTCCTAGACCCCTGCATCTGCCGAGTGTCGGTCCGCAAGGTGAGTGTTCTGTTGGTGGTTTTTTAATTGCATCCCTCTGTCTTGTCTTCTTAAAATATAATTGCACCCATATTAATGCCATGGCTATTTCCAGGACCATGACTTCTGCATGGGCCAGTATGATTCAGGCATGGCATGTCAAAGAGAGCTAAAGCCAGCTATATACAAAAATGTTCCTTTCATGTTACCAAATAGCAGTGGTTCCCAACGTCTTAGGTAACCCAAATGTTCTTGGACTGCAGCTCCCAGAAACCTTCACCACTAGCTGTGCCGTGTTGGATTCCTGGGAGTTGCAGTCCAAGAACACCTGGGTTCCGCAAGGCTGGGACTCACTGCAAAAGAGCAACGCTTTCCTGTTCCAAAATGTTATTCCTTAGATCAAGCCCATCATCCCCCACCCCTTGGTCCCATTAAATCTCCCTCAACCTGTGAGCTTCTAAACCTCTCGAGCAAAAGGCATTCCTAGCTGGGTTTCTGTGCCCAACAGAGGACGTAGGAGAGATACAGGGCGGGTATGGCTGTCCCAAATGCTGTTGGACTGCTTCTCCTGTCCACCAATCTAGCGCCAACGGTTAAAGCACAAGGAAGATGACAGTGTTGTAACATCTGGTGGACACACATTCTCTGTCCTTGCATCTTATGCAAGAGCAAAAACGCAAGTCTTGTAGAACTTTGAAAGACTTTGCCATTCTTTTTCATGCGTCCCTAGCTCATCAGGGAGGGGGAAGGGGCAATGTGTAGCCTGCATAATTACTTGTAAACCACCCAAGAGAGCGCTTTCAGTGCTTTGGGGTGGGATATAAGCAGCACGCTTTGCTTTTTCACGAGGCTGCAAATCCAGTTCATCTGACATAATCTGATTTGATCAGATGCAATCTGATGAAGCGTGCTATTGTCCACAAAAAAGCTCGCTCCAGATAAAACTTGCCAGTCTTTTAAGATGCTATGAGTTCCAAGTTCAAAGATTTATTTGTTTGTGTAGCCTTAGCCATTACAAACACATATAAGATGCTATGAGAGTCTTTGGAAAATTTTCATCACGACAGACCTAAAACACGGTTGCTGTCTTGGAAGCAGCAAAACGGGGCAGGTTTGACTAACTGGGCTGAAAACATCCACTTTGAATACCAGCCTGTAATGGTTCCTCTTTCTGGCTAGCCCTGGGTGACAGCTTTTCTGTCCCCCCCCCCCCGAAAGAAGCTAAGGGTCTTAATCTAAACACCCAGTCAAGCAGCAAGTAACGGATGGATGGCTAGAGCTGCCTGCTACCTCCCCTGCACTGAAAAGCATCTTCCGTGTTTTGAGTGATGGCCTGTGGGTGACCACTGGTGGAAGCAGTAACCAATGTTTCCACAAGAAAGAGCGTGGCTTTAATCTCAGTGCGGCAGTAAAAAAAAAGTAATAACAACATGCCCTCTCCTTTGTTCCTCCTCCTTCTCATTATAGGAACTGAAGGGTGGAAAAACTTATTCCAAGGTAAGAAAAATGCGAGAATCTCTGTGTTGTTCTTTTCTAAAGGTGTTCTTTGTTCTCATAGTAATTGTGTGATAAGAACCCTCTTTGCCCTCCAGGCATTTCACATGCTTCTGTAGCCATCCTTATCACAATTCTGCATGGTAAGCTCTATTATCTATCTCCCAACACCCGTCCAGGAAGCGGAGAGAGGGGCAGGTACTCAACTTGCTGGTCTTGCCTGAAACTGGAGGCATTGACTAGCCTTTCACCAGTGAAGAGAAAGAAACAAACAAAAGCAGAACATCCTGCATCCCCGCTGTTAGAATCATAGAATCATAGAGTTGGAAGAGACCTCAAGGGCCATCTAGTCCAACCCCCTGCCATGCAGGAACCTCATCACAATATTTCCGACAGATGTCCATCCAGCCTCTGCTTCAAAACCTCCAAAGAAGGAGACTCCACCACCCTCCTTTGGGGCAGCATCTTCCACTGCCGAACAGCTCTAACTATCATGAAGTTCTTCCTAATGTTTAAATGGAATCTCTTTTCCTGTAGTTTGAACCCATTTCCCTGATTCCTAGTCTCTGAAGCCATGGAAAACAAACCTGTTCCCTCTTCAATATTGCAGGATTAGAGGTGACACTTCTTCATAAAAGTATACCCTTGCCTCCTGCCATTTTTTTAAGGGTAGCTGGTGTTTGGTCTTGGTCTAGGGAACATAGACTATGGGAGGCTGTTTGACCACAGTGACCTCTCCCTGGCCCCAAGCAGTGCTGAATTTACTTGATCAGAGATTAGCTTTTTCTCCTGCCTTTGGGAACTTGTGCTTTCAGGCTGCTGCCCTCTTTCCCATTCTGCCTTTGGTAGGTGGACTGGCACTTAAGGCCACCGAACGAAAAAAGACAGCTCCTTTAAATGGCAAATAAGTGTTGCCTCCTTATTCTGCCAACTTTGCTCCTTTTTTAAACTCATAAATCATGGAAGCCTGGCCACACCTGTTGGCTGCTTGGCTGGACTATCCACCCTTCTGGCTTAGTCACCCTTACCAAGCCTTTATGAGGAGCTGACTGGTGGTGTTTCGGGTTCAAACCCCTGCAGGGGAAGGAAGGAACCGTACCCCAGGCTGAACCTGTTTCTGTGGGTAATTGAGGCCTCTGACCATCTCCATCCGAGCAGTCTCAAGGCAGGGCTTTTGTTTTGTTTTGTTTTGTTTTGTTGTTGTTTTGGAGAGCTGGCGGGGGGGGTTTACAGTACCTGAACATGGGTGGGTGCCTCACTTTTGCTGAGGGAGTCAGCTGTAGAGCCACCCTGAACACCTTGCCCCGGTTTGTACTCAAGATGGGAGACCACCAGGCCAGCTAGGATGGCTCTGTCCTGATTCTGTGGAGAGTGGCTGCCAGTCAGAATTGGCAGCACTGAGCTACTTGCAGCCTGGCTTGGTCCAAGGCAGCTTCTTGCGCGGGCCATGCCACTTCCGACGGGAAAGGTGGGCACGTCGCAGAAGGGCGTGCTCCGTTGGACACCCATCCAAAGCCTTCTGCACAGCAAACAGCAGCCCTGAGAGAAACCTCATATAGAACCCTTTCCCCTTTTGGGCTGAGCAGCTGAGAGGCATCTGGCTGTGAAGCCAACAGTCGGGAGTTCGATCCCCCGGTGGGCCTCCTTAAGTGAAGGGCATTGTTAGTCTGTGGAACTCCCTGCCCCAGGAGGTGGTGATGGCATCTGGCCTGGATGCCCTCAAAAGGGTATTGGACAGATTCCTGGAGGAAAAGTCCATCCCAGGTTACAAACCATGAGGGAGATGTATCATCTCCAAGCTTAAAACGGGTCCTTCAAGGGCCAGATGCAGGGGAGTGGTATCAGGAGACAGAGATCTAGTCTTATGCACTCCCAGAGGCATCTGGTGGGGCCACTGTGAGATCCAGGAAGCTGGACTAGATGGGCCTTTGGCCTGATCCAGCAGGGCTCTTCTTAGGTTCTTGTGTTCTTAAGCTGGACTCGATCACTTGGGTCCCTTCCGTCTCGGCAGCTCTTAAGATGCTAAACGCCTTGCAACTAATTCATCGTGGCTCTTCCTACGTTACTTGGTGAATTTCAGAACTTGAGAGCAAAGAGAGTGGTAGGATCTTTTTTTTTTTTGCCTCTCTAAACATCTGTATTTCCAGTCTTCTCATGGACAATGCAAACAGCAGGCCTTCCTGGACTGCTTCCACCAGAGGTGAGGAAGCTCTGGCCCTCTGTGTGTTTGAAGTATCAAAGCCCCCCATCCGTGGCTCTGCGGCCTGGAGGCCTCTGGGAATTGAAGTTCAAGACCATCTCCCTAAAAAGCCAGATATTCCATACCCCTGTGGCAAATTAGGATTTTATTTATTTTATTTTTGAGTATTTTTTTACCCGGCCTTTCTCCTTGGAAAAGGACCCAAGGGATTCCCTCCTTGTCCCGCTGCAGAGAAGCTCTTGTTTTGCTTGGTTTCCACGAGGAACTTTCCTTCCTAGCCCCTTGTTTTTGACTGGCTCGGTCTGTCCGTGAACCTCAGCTTCTGCCGATCTCTTTCTTTTGTGGATAGAGCGGGTAGATGGAAGCCAGCCGACTGGATGAACCGGCGGAGCGGAAACTCTGCTCTCGGAGCCGGATGGTGGTGCAGGCTGTCCCGAGGAGAAAAATGAAGGAAGCCGTACAGAAAGGTTACATCTGAACATCCTTTTGTTGAAAAGGCTGACCTTCCTCTCGGAGTCCTGAGCTGCTCTTTGCCACCTCCTCGCTCTCAGGAATTTGCTTCCTGGAAAAGCGCACATCTCAGCAAGTTCTCTCTTCAGTGGCAACTGAACTGGAAGCCAACCGCATCTCTGGGTGGATGTGCCTCGTCCATCCAAGAGAACCCTATAGCGGTGATGGCGAACCTTTTAGAGGCCGAGTGCCCAAACTGCGATTCAAAACCCACTGATTTTTCGCAAAGTGCCAATTCAGCCATTTAACCTGAAGTACAGGTGGCTACGAAGGGGCGACGTCGGGTGCCCACAGAAGGGGCTCCGAGGGCCACCTTTGGCACCCGTGCCATAGGTTCGCCCATGCTGCCCTATAGCATTCTTCTCTTTGCAGAGGCATTTGATGAGTTAACATCAGCCTCCTCACAAAGATGAGTCTTGGGAGCCCCCCTCCCCCCCTTGCATTTCAGACCCCAGGGGACAAGCAGCTCTTGAAATTGGGGGGCGGGGCGGGGGCTAAACGTAGAAGAAGTAGGTCACTGTCTCTCTGATTCCAAGATCTAAGGGAATCCTGCTGTTCCTTCCGGGTTCTTGGCTGTCAACTAATGAGAGGAAGGCGGGGTGTCGTTCACCAGCTGGGGAAAGCCGCTCATTATAAAAGTAGGTGACTCTGAATGCCGAGAGCAATCTGTGGGGGAAGTTGAGAGAGCCGGGGAGATTCTGCATTTGGGCGGCGGGGGGGGGGGGCTTCCATAAGCTTCCTAGATGGGTCTGTGTAAAGAAGTCACCTCTGTTCTCTACTTCTCCACCCCCCCAAACTCATCAAATACAGCCCGCCCATTTTAAAAAAAAAGTCTTTGTAAAGCAGTGTGTTTGGGTCTCCCTCCGGTGTTGCAAGGCAGTCTATAGGTTGTTGCAAGAATGACAGCAAAAGTGAACATACGAAGGCGCTTGGGGTGGTGAAGTTCAGGGGGCCGGCAGCCCGTTCAGAGACTCCTCTTGATGTATCCCTGATGAAGGAAAGCCTGCCTCCTAAGCTCGCCTTTAGCCTCCAAACACTGAAGAAAACTTGTAGACTTTGAAGTCGCCTTTGTTCCACTGCGGGCTTTTTATCTAGGCCCCCTTCAGCCTCAAGAGACGATGGTATCGAGACTTAACAAACACTAAAAGCTGTGACCTTTGGCAGTGGTGGGCAATCTGCGGCTCCAGCACATGTAATTTAACTACAGTTCCCATAATCCTTCCCCAGTGGCTGTACTGGCCATGACGGGTGGGATTTCCACAGGCTCCAAGCAGGAAACCAGCTACCCCCCCCCCCCACACACACACAGACAGACAGACTGACAGAGACAGCTTGTCCTGTGTTCCTTCAAGACTTGAGCGAGAAGGCGTTCATAGAAAGAGCAGGTGGCATCGCTTTTGGAGCGCCCCCCCCTCCACCTTTGATTTCTCTGACATCATCATTTCCCTTCACGTTTCCCTCCGTTTCTTCATCTTGTGTCTATCACTTGCGGAGAGCAGCGGGGTTTTATTCCTCGAGACATAACCCGGAAGTCCCCCTTTGCTCTTTCACCCACGGATTGCCAGCCGGGGCAAGCCTTCACCTGAGGCTTATCTCTTCACCCTTGAGGCAGAGATCTGACTCCAGGGTACGAGGCTCAGAGGCTTTGTGAAGCTTCTAGTCTGTTTCCCAGGATCCTTAAAGGAAAAAATAAAGGAGTCTGAAGCCTCCGTTCCGCCCAGTCCCTCTCGGTCGGTCTGGTTTCAGTAGCTCTGATTGCATCGACAACAATCTCCTTTCATCTCTTGGCCCGCATGCCACAGTGCATTCTGGGATGGCCCAGGACAAAGGCGGCATTATTATGCCGGTGTGTGCGGGCACCAGAGTGTGTTTTTCCACATCATTGACCTTGTGTCCTCCATGGCCTTGGTTATGCAATGGCTCCGGGTGGGGCTCTCTTCCCCAGGGGCTCCCCTCTGCTTCCTTCACACCCAACAGGCATGAATTGATGGGAGGTATAGCCCTTGGACCCCATGTCCCATCCTGGGGGGTGGGGGTGGGGGTGGGGGGTAGATAATGCCAGGATTGCCATGGCCTGCTGTACTTGGTGCCTTTCGTGAAAAACCAAACCCAAACAAAAAAAGGCCTGTGCTGTGTGATGCCATGAACTAGAACCTTCTTTCCCACCCCCCAAAATATCTTATTGCCTTTCCAGTTGGGCTTTGCTGATCTGAATCTGGCGGAGTTTGCTGGCTCCGGGTTCACCGTCCGGTGCTGCTTGCTGGAGGGCTACGACACCAAGAACACCCGGCAGGACAACTCGATCTTGAAGGTAAATTCCAAAGGGGGAATTCCCTTCACTGGGCCTGGCATTGGGTCTTGGGAAGGTCTCTGGCTGGGAATGCCGGCTCCAAGGGCAGAGACTCGACCCTCCTTTCTTTTCCACCTTCTCCAGGTCACCATCGGCATGTCCTTGCTGTCTGGAGACCCCTGCTTCAAGACGTGAGTCCCATTTTCGCCTCCGTTCTTGAATTAAAAACAGACGGTGCCCTGAGCTGGGCTGCGCCTCCGGATCTGCTTCCCCAGAGTTCTGGACACAGGGTGTGGTAGTGCTGATGCTGTGTCTGCCACATAATTGCTGGCTTAAGCAGGCCACCTCATGACAAGATCCAGTGAAGCGGTTTGCCGGTGGAAGTGCCGCTCACAGCTGTGGGACCGTTGAGGAGCTGGTGGTGGGAACTGAATAGGAAAGAACTCCCTTGTCTGGAGCCATCAAGGCAGTGGCCTAGACTCGGAGTGGGAGATCTCCCTTCACTGACGACCTTGCATCTCGTATGTGTTTACAAGCTCCCTAGTGTGTGTGTGTGAGCTACTAAACCAATATTTCCCAATCTTGGGTCCCCAGATATTCTTGGACCACGACTTCTAGAAATCCTGGGAGGAGAGGCTTCTGGGAGTTGTAGTCCAGGAACATCTGGAAACCCAAGGTTGGGAGCCGCTGTGCCAAGAGAGTCAGCCAGCGCAGGCTTGCTCGCGACCGAGTGAGCTCATCTGGGCAGTGAAGGGCCCCCGTTGCCCCCACCAGCATCCCAGTGACTAGCAGTTTCTGCCGGGCAACAGACATTAAGTAATGACCTTTGAAATGCTTGTCACATGATTCACCCAAGCCTGTTTCCTCCTTGATTAGGTTAAGGGAGGGAGGGAGGGAGGAAGGAAGGAAGGAAGGAAGGAAGGAAGGGAGGGAGGGAGGAAACCAGCTGCCAGTTTATCTCAAGACAGTCAAAGTTCCGTGTGTTTTGGAGGGGGAGGATCTTGGGCAACCCTGACTTTGAACGAAGGCCTTCTTCTTCCCACCATTCCTGAGATATTTTAGTCCTTGCAATGAATCTTCCATTTGTCAGTACTTTCACTTACTCAGCGGCTGTGGAGTCCTTAAGGGCTTTGTGAGAGACCGAACATTTCCATAAGAGAGAGAGAGAGAGAGACCTCTTTCCTGTCAGGTGATTTAAACTAGAATTCGCAAGATGTAGCAGTGAGAAGGTCGGAGTGAGGCTTTGAGAGATCAGGTTTTAATTCGCCACAGAGCCATGAAATTCACTGGGTGAGCTAACTCTTATCTGAGCCTGACTCACCTCAGGTGATAAAGCACCAGGACTGAATCTGTCCTTTGTTGCTTTTTGGATTAAAAGAGAGAGAGAGAGAGAGAGATTAAACCATTCCACCCTTCCCCGCTTCTTAGGGCCTCTTCTCTTCCTCTGCCGTGCTGTTTTGAAAACAGTCTGTGTGTCTTGTGCTTTCTTGGCAGCCCGCCCTCCACCGCCAAATCCATCACCATCCCAGGTCAGGATTCAACCCTCCAGCTGACCTGTAAAGGCGAGGGGACGACCAGCGCCGCCACTGCCGCCAACGCCACCAGCACCTCGGCCGCCATCGGCTCAGTCCGTCAGAACAAACCCAGGCCCACCATTCTTGGCTCAGGTGAGAGCCCTCGTCTGTCTGGGGGGGGGGCTTCGGCCCGATGGCCCCTTGCTTTCTGCAGTCATAGTTCTGGTCACTCTTTTCTGGGGGAGTGACTGGTCCTCACTGTCTCCCCTCGCTCATGCACCTTCTTGGCTCATCCCACAAGCTGTTGACCCATTTGGAAACAGTGGCGGCAGCTGCCACCACCTTGTTTTGAATCACACTCTTTTAGCCCATCTAGCATCTTTCCAGGTTTTCTCCGCTCCTCCTGGGGACGCCTAGAGTTGAACCCAGAACCTTCCAGATGTGCAGCAACGATCCCGCCCTGGGGCTTTCCTGAAAAGAGTAAACCAGTCAGGAGCACGGCACAGGCCTTTCTCAGAACCCTGACACAGAGGCCACCCTAAGTTCCCTGCAGGAGCTGCAGCTGGGTCAGGGACCTTCATGTTGGGGGGGGGGAGGCCGTGCCTGTCTCTCACTGCCTGACCCTGGCCCTGTTTGTGGGAGCCTGGGGTCCCTCTCTCTGCCAGTGAGGCTGCTTCCCTCCCTCTTCATTCCTAAACACCTTTCTGCCCTCCTTTTTGTCCTTCCCCAGCCAAGCCGTGTCATCCTTGGCTTTCTCTCACCTCCCCCGCCTGGGTTGTCCCGGGCTTCTCTCCTTCCAAGAGGAAGGACTCCCACCCCCAAGAGTCCCCCCCCCCCGACTCCAAAACCCAGCAGGGAGACGCCCGGCAAGTGCAACTTCCACGTACAAAGTTGAACACATCTAGAATTATGAATTTGGGCCAAAAGTCTATTCACGGAGTTTGGCTATCTTTGGGAGCCCCGCTAGCCCCACCACCCCACCACCCCCATCGCTGCTGGCACCACCACCACCCTGCCAATTGTGTTTTGATTCTCTTGTCTTCCTTGGCACCAAAGGACGAATCCTGTGCACAACAACACCTGTCATGGCTCCAGAGTCTTGTGACGTGTAGGGGGTTTGCTCCAAAGCCATGGATTGTAGGGGGGGGGTGCCAAACCGGCAGAATTGGACTTGAAATCCCAGCAGAAATTCTGAGCCATCCTAAGGGAAGAAGCTGCAACTGGAAGCATAATACTGACATTTGAGGTCCAAAGGAAGCAAAGATTCCATGGAGCCTCCCAACAGGGGAAAAAAAAAACCTTATAATTGTGGAGGTCTGCCAGGACATGCTTCTCTCTCTCTCTCTCTCTCTCTCTCTCTCTCTCTCTCTCTCTCTCACGTTGTCTCTTTTTCTTCTCAGGGGTACCGGAGGAACCAGACCAGAACCTCTCCAGCCCGGAGGAGGTTTTCCATTCTGGACATTCGCGGAATTCAAGCTACGCCAGCCAGCAGTCCAAAATCTCTGGTAACTGCTCGCTGCCTAGGTTTGCCAAGGAAACCCAAAGTACACCATGCTGCAGTGCCGGCTCCCTGGGCTTGCTCCTGGATCTGTCTCAGTTCTTTTCTCATACACACACCCCCACCCCAGGATTTTGCAGTGGCTTAAGTTGGCTTTGCTAAAGAGGGAGGAGGTTGCTCAAGAGCAAAGCTTTCCTCAGAGGAGTCAGAGCCATGCGCCAGACTCTGGGTTTGAGATTTCCTCTTTGGAAATGAAACAGGGAGCGAAAAAGACAGTGCATAAGATGCATGGATTTCCTGCTTCATCTCTAATTGCTAACCCCTAGAGTTGGCCTATTAAACCAAGGGCCAAATGGGGAGTCAGCACTTAAAACAAATCCCTTTAGGTCTTTCCTAGTTGGGAAATGGCTGTTGAATTTAAATCCAGGTGGTCTTAGTTTCTTCTTCTCCCTCTTCTTTAATTTAAACAGCACCCGTGACCTCGTTGAGGACGAAAGGTCAATATCCAGAGGCTGTGGTTTGGTCCAGGAGAGAGACTGCTGTGGACCCCAAGCTGAGAGTCCCAGTTCTTGCCTTCCACTTTTCCCTACCTCCTTAAAAGAAAAGAAAAATTGCTCATTTAGTCAATATAATTGTGCTTTTAGGCTGCACCAGTGGGGTAGATGGAGATTGTAGTCCAGCAATGTCTAGGGCAGTGATGGCAAACCTTTTAGAGACCGAGGGCCCAAAATGCGATTCAAAACCCGCTCGTTTTCCGCAAAGTGCCAATACAGCCATTTAACCTGAAATATAGGTGGCTGTGAAGGGGCGATGTGGGGTGCCCACAGGAAAGGCTCCAAGAGTGCCACCTTTGGCTCCCATGCCATAGGTTTGCCAGCGCTGGCCATGAGAGGGCGCTGTTTTGCCTTCCTGGTCTGTTTACATGCGGGAGAGAACTCTGTACAACTATCCCCCTGCCTGCTGGTCATGGCGTGTGGAGACCCATGGACCCACTGCTCTTGCCTCTCTTGCCCCTGCTCCCAGGCTACAGCACCGAGCACTCTCAGTCCTCCAGCATGTCTGACCTGACCCACCGCCGCAACACCTCCACCAGCAGCAGCGCCTCAGGAGGGCTCAGCATGACGGTGGAGTGCCCGGAGGGGGAGCGTGAGCACAAGCCCGAGAAGCCCCCTCGCCCTCCCAGGCCTGCCCTTCTGTCGGAGAGATCCTCCAGGTGAGAACCGGCTGGTTTCCCTGAAGCCTCCCTTGAGCCAAAGAGAGAAAGGCGAGGCTCTCCTCTAGAGGAGGCTGCAGGACTCCACTTTCGTTCCACGCCGGGGGGGGGGGACTCAACAGCATGGTTTCAGGAACAGAAGGGAACCTCTGGCCATTTTGACGATCAAATGCAAAAGGGGGAAATACGTCTGGATTCAGTTTCAACGGGGGCTACCAGTGGCTTCTGGTGTAAGTCAGAAACAAGTACGAATCCAAAACGCAATAAATGGGATGTATTAAAACACAATTGAACAGGTTGTAATATTAAGACATAACTGTGTTAGCAGTACCCTTTGGGCCTCTGCTTGCATACAGCAGGGAAGTACTGTTGAAAGTCGTTCAAGTAACAATGGCAATTAAAAATTGTGGCATGCAGCAGAGCAGGCAGGAGTTCTTGGCCTGAACCCAGTCGTCCATTCCACAAACAAACCCATGGGAACCGGGTCACATAAGACTGAGGCAAGGCCCATCCTTTCATTGGCCTGCCGAACTGCTACTCAAGTCCAGCACCCTTTGCGGAAAGCCTACCTGAAAAAAGAGGAGGCTCTTGTTGTCTGCCAGCAGACACAACATGCAGGAAGGAAGCCCAGTCAAAAAAGCATTGGCGGGAGGAGGGTTGCTGCTTACTGTGTCTCCGGCGGGGGTGGGTGGGTGGGGGAGGGAATTGCCTCCTGGGGCCACAGAACATGCCTGCTCCAGTTGCAGTAGAGCGGGAGGGGGGGGAGCCCTCCTGGGATGAGATTAAGGGGCTGGTGTCACCCAGCACTTGGTAGCCTCAAGAGTGTTTCAGGCCACCACTCCAGAGCCGCTTGGGTCACTGGCCAGGCCAGGTAGGGGTTGGCTGTGAGAACTGAAATCTCAAATACCAAGACCTGCCAGCTTGCGGAATCTTTCTCTCCTTGCACCTTCAGAGCTGCCTTTGGTTGCGTAGGGCCTCGCAGTTTCTACTCTTGGAATGAGTACAGCTTTCCGAGACCTCTCCCAGCCCTGCTTCCCCCAGAGAGGCTTTAACTGGAGATGCCTGGAGGAGGCTGGTGGGTGGGCAGGGGATGGGGGGAGTGGGGAGGTGGATCTGGGACCACTTGCACTACATACGGAGCGGACTGCCTTTGAACGGCAGCCCTCGCTACTCCGTTTTGGGACTTGCTTCGAAACGGAGAAGGCGGCCAATGAATTTTTAAAAGCGACATCATGCACAACCCTCAAGCAAAATCATAAATAAGTGAGACACCGTAACTGAGGGTGCGGAGTTGCAGGGAATAAAATATGTATGCCAGTGGAAAGCCTGCTCTGTAGGACATTAACGTTCCCAAGAGAAGGGCAGGTTTGGGGGGGTTAAAATAAATAAACCCGTGTGCTTTAAAGCAGCGTGTAGTACCCAGAAATGGCCAGCGGTGGCATTTGCTCTTATGAGGAGTTGCTTAAGTAACTTCAGCACGCAAGTGAGTTGTGAGCCTGAAGAAGACAGTTACAAGGGACCCAGACCTTTCAAAGTTTCCTGATATTTTAGTCTATAGAAATATCCTTTATTTCTAGCATAGGGAGAGACAGAAAAGACACAAGCCCAAAACAGAGCAGCAGCCTTGGGTTGTGGAAATATCGTCCGTTAGCGCCTTTCCTCTGGTGGGAATAGGGCGTTCAGCACCCAGGCACATCTGACGTGCTTCCCCCTTTCTGTTTGTTATTTCAGAAGGAAAAAGGACTCAGTGGAAAGCCACCCCACGTGGGTGGACGACACCCGGATCGATGCGGACGACATTGTGGAGAAAATTATGCAGAGTCAGGACTTCACAGATGTCAGTAACACGGAAGGTGAGAGACTGCTCCTGCTTCTCAGACAAGAAGAGTTCCACTCTGCCCCCCCACCCAACCCCCCAATCCTTGACTTTGGTAAATGTCAGGCCTAGTTCACCTGGTGAACACTTGGCAAAAGTTCCCTTGAAGGACGCTTCAGGGGAGCGTTGCCTTTCCAAAGCAGCTTCCATCTGCTTTCAGGGAAACACAGAGGCGGCGAGGAAAATTACAAACAGACCTTACTATCTGGTTGGGATCGGTGACACACACAAACTCCATAAGGGTTCCTGCTTGGATATAAAAACACAGTAACTGACTGACCTTGCAGCTGTGGCTTCATCGCCAGGGGTTGCTGTACATTTTCCAGCCGTTCTCCACTCCCTAAGTAACAGGCATTTGGAGCTCATCGTGGTTATTTCTGACAGAGGAGGTGAACTCAAGCTCCCTACAGGTTATTATCAATTCAGAACAGTAGAGCTGAAAGGGACCCCATGGATCATTGAGTCCAGACATTTCTGAAGATTCTCAGTCATCCAGGTGAGGTTATCTGGAAGTTGAGTCATAGAATCATAGAGTTGGAAGAGACCTCAAGGGCCATCTAGTCCAACCCCCTGCCATGCAGGAACCCCATCACAATATTTCCGACAGATGGCCATCCAGCCTCTGCTTAAAAACCTCCAAAGAAGGAGACTCCACCACCCTCCTTTGGGGCAGCATCTTCCACTGCCGAACAGCTCCAACTGTCATGAAGTTCTTCCTAATGTTCAAATGGAATCTCTTTTCCTGTAATTTAAGACCATTGCCCCGCATCCTAGTCTCTGAAGCCATGGAAAACAAACCTGTTCCCTCTTCAATATGACATCCTTTCAAATATTCAAACATAGCTATCATATCCCCTCTCAGCCTTCTTTTAGAGAGGCTAAACATTCCCAGTTCCCTAAGCCGTTCCTCATAAGACATTTCCTCAAGACCCTCAACCATCCTGGTCGCCCTCCTCTGCACCCGCTCGAGGTTGTCAACATCCTTTTTAAATTGAGGTGCACAGAACTGGACACAGTACTCCAGGTGGGGTCTGACCAGAGCAGAATAGAGTGGTACTATCACTTCCCTTGATCTAGACACGATGCTTCTCTTGATGCAAACAAGAATTGCATTGGCTTTCCTGGCCACCGCGTCACACTGCTGACTCATGTTCAATTTTTCTTCTTTTCTTGAGAGATCCAAACATTTTTCTGCTTGGATGAGCAGCAAAATGTTTTGATCTCTCAATAAAAGAAGTCCAGTTGCCCTGACTCAACTTCCAGATCGAGTCCAGACCCTGTCAAGGAGGCCCAGTAGGGAATCGAACACCCAACCTCTAGCTCTGCAGCTAGAGACCTCAACCACGCAGCTGACCAGAACTTCTAGCCTTGTTCTGGCTGGTAAAGAAGGGCAGCAGGATCAACCTCCACGTATTAAAGCAGTGCTCATGCAAAATTTTGATGGTATGCATAGGAAAGAGTGGTACTCTCAGTCGCCCATGCCATCAAGAGCTCCAGAAAATACTCCCGCCCTCTTGCCAGGCAAGGATAAATAATGTTGCGGTTCTTCACCCTGAGGCATAAGGACAAGACAAGCAAAGAGTGGCTTCCTTAATCCATAAGGCTGCCTTTGCCACCTCCTGGCTGTCTGCGCTGGTGTCCTCTTGACCCTACCACTTGCGGTTTTTATACACCGCTTGTTAACCCCCTTCTGTTGAATCCTAAGTCTAAGTCCAAGAGAGCACCAGTATGGTTAACAAGTGGAGTTAGAGAGGCTCTAAAGCACAAGGAGAGGTCTTTCCGTAAATGGAAATCCTCCCCAAAGGAGGAAAATAAAAAGGAACACAAACTCTGGCAAAAAAAATGTAAGAAGATGATAAGAGAGGCAAAGAAAGACTTTGAGGAACGCAAGGCTAGCAATATAAAGGAAAATAATAAAAGCTTCTTTAAATATGTTAGAACCAGTTGGCCCTCTGGATGGTGAGGGAGGAAAAGGGGAGGTAAAGGAGGAATTGGAAATTGCAAAGAAATTAAATGAGTTCTTTGCATCTGTCTTCACGACAGAAGACCTTGGGCAGATTCCGCTGCTCGAATGGCCCCTCTTGACTAAAGAATTAAATCAAATACAGGTTAAAAGAGAGGATGTTTTAGTTTTAATTGATAAATTGAAGATTAACAAGTCACCGGGCCCAGATGGCATCCACCCAAGGGTTATTAGGGAACTGAGAAATAAAATTGCAGATCACTTAACGGTAATATGCAACTTGTCTCTTAAAACGACCACAGTGCCAGAGGACTGGAGGAAAGCAGATGTCACACCAATTTTTTAAAAAGGAAGGAGGGGGGACCCGGGACACTACAGGGCAATTTTCACAATGTAGAGAGGTGAAAAGTGGTGTGGAACTGGAAAAGGTGCAAAAGAGAGTGACTAAAATGATTACTGGGCAGGGGGACCTCCTTTATGAGGAAAGGCTAAAACATTTGGAGCTCTTTAGTCTGGAAAAAAAGGCGCCTGAGGGGGGATATGCAGGGCATGAGTCAAGTGGATAGAGGGACGCTCTTCTCCCTCTCACAAAATACTAGAACTAGGGAACATCCACTCAAACTGAGGGCTGGGAGAGTGAGAACAGACAAAAGAATTTTTTTTTTACCTAGTGTATTAGTCTATAGAATTCCCTGCCACAAGATGCGGTGATGGCCTCTGGCCTGGATGCCTTCAAAAGGGGATTGGACAGATTCCTGGAGGAAAAGTCCATCCCAGGTGACAAACCATGATGGAGATGTGTCATCTCCAGGCTTAAAACCGGGGTACTTCAGGGGCCAGATGCAGGAGAGTGGTATCAGGAAACAGATATCTAGTCTCATGTGCTCCCAGAGGCATCTGGTGGGGCCACTGTGAGATACAGAAAGCTGGACTAGATGGGCCTTTGCCCTGATCCAGCAGGGCTCTTCTTCTGTTCTTCTGTTCTTAATCCTGCCTGGTGCTTGTGCACACCTAACCAAAGGAAGAACATCAGTTCTCCCTTGTTCCTTGCGCCGTTTCTCCTGTTGCTTTAGCTCAGAACACCAAGCCTCCCGTGCATCACACATGGTTAGTCACGTTGCTGCCAGGCTCTCTCTCTCTCTCTCTGATACCTAAGGGGGTGTAGTGTTCTGTGTTTTCAAGCGTCCTCTGGTCTCGTTTTCCTTTTCCCCTTCTACAGATAGCAACCTGAGGCTGTTTGTGAGCAGAGACGGCAGAACAACTCTCAGCGGGATACAGCTTGCAAACAGGTACGGGTCCCCGTGCAGATCTTTTTAAAAACCAGTGGGTTAGGCAGACCTTGCTCATAAAGAGAGGCATGTTTTGTGCTTGCCACCAACCTGGAAGGGTGGAAGTTCTTGGCCGTGGACGTCGGGTCAGGTGGGATCAGCCCCTGAGAGTTACTGGAGAAGGTGAATCTGCTACTGGGACAGGTGGGGGAAGAGATTATTTTAGCTGCACTGCAGCTCTTAGTATTCTTCAGCCATAGACCACAAGCAATGTCTTATCAGTCGCGGGAGCTCAGGCAAGGCATTTCAACCCTGTTAGAAAGGGGGCATTTTTAAAACGCCACGGCAGCCTGGTTCCCCAGAGGGCAGAGGAGCCCGCCGGGGTAGGGGTGGGGAGACAGAGAGGGCCTGGCTCTGGATATTTTCAGCTGCATCTCTTGATCCCCTGCTGGGCAGCCCCGTGAGGTTGGTTGTATTAAAGCCCTGTCTGCCTCTTCTCTTCTCTTCTCTCCACTAACCCTCCCCAAAAAGCTTTCTGACGTTTGATTTCAGGCCAGGTTAGTTGCCTTCAGTATCTCCATCAGAACATTTGTTTGTTTGTTTGTTTGACTTGAGGCACTCACCTTGCATGCACACAAGTAACACTGTCCTCTTCCACTCCCTTCTCTTCTCGCACAGAATCTCACCTGGAGTTTACGAGCCAGTGGTGATCGAAACCCATTAAAATGTGAACCGGACGAGGGCAGACCTGCTGGAAACGGTCTCCCGCCCCCCTTCCACTCTCATGATGGATGCCTCTGCCACCACCACCACTACCATTCCCCCTGCCCCGACGGCTTCTTGGTTTCCCTCCCCACCCCTCTTGGTTTAACCCTCTTCTTCACTCAACATTCCAAGCAGGACTTTCCAAGGGACCTCTTTCCTCCTCACTCAGGCGCTCCGGAACTGCTCTTGAGAACGAGACACTCTTGGATGTGAATTTTTGCTTGAACCCGGGGAGACTCTCAGAAGATGCTGTAGACGTATCTCCTGGTTTGAGCCTGCTGATCTCAAAAGGCGGGAGGGAAAAAAAAAACACCTCCTTGTCAGAAGGATTGAGGGAGACACAAAAAACACTCTCCCCTCTCATACCAGTCCCTTCCTCTCAACCACTGGGTGATACCACTATGAAGGCTCTTTCACACACTCCCCGCCTCCAACCCTGTATCGTTTGGCAGGTGAAGAAAGACCCATGTCTGACCCAAATGCACCAGACCAACCAGAAGCAGCAGCAACCCCCCCCCTGCAGTAACTGAGACAGCAGAATGGTGGTTGTTTTTCTTCCACTGAAGGGGATCTCTCACCTTTCCGGCGCTGAGAGGATTACTCCAGGAGGGTTTTTAACGATGACACCAAGCTCCCAGAATCTCACTGTGGAAAGCCTGAAGTCCCCCTCCCCCCCAAAAAAAAAGGTCATCCATGAATAGGAGATGTCTTAGGGTCTGGAATTCCCCTCCTTTTTTCATTCCAAAGTGCATTTCAAGAAGCACTGAGAGATGATGGAAAAACCAGTGATGATGAATGTCAGTGTTACAAGCGGCCAATGCCCCTTTTTCAAGACAGAGCGTGCAAGTGGCGATGTCCCTCGCTTTTCTATGAGACGGGGGGGGGGGCATTTTTACAGATTTTGGCTGTTCTTAAGAAGAAGGTCCTCAGAGAGAGCTGTTTTCAAGCGTGGAATCTGCTCTGTCCATTTGGCTTTGAATTTCTGCGCCACCAAGAGCCGCTCAGGGGCCTTGGTGGAAAAGGGTTTTCAGGCACACACAAAAACCCACCAAGCCGTGGTGATGCCATTCCTCATGTGAGGCCTGTGAGAGAAACCTTTTTAAAATGCATCCGTGATTGCTTGTCTGAAGAAGATGCAGTAGCCAGGAAGTTCTTGGTGGGCATGTTCATAGTTTTATATATATATATATATAATACATTGATTCTCCCCTCCCCCCCCAGCCCAGCCCCAGAATCTGGCTTGCCACAGGTTTTTCTCCTTGGATTTCTCTTGCCTCAGCTCCATCCCTCCAATCCGGTTGAGCCTTCATTTGGAATAGGGATATTGTTGCTGCTATTTCTTTTCAATCCATTTGTGGAGAAGCTTTCTTTAAGCCAGGAAATTAAGTTGTTGCGGCGGTGGCGGTGGTCTAATGACAACTTCCAGCTAAGGTAAACCTTGATCAGAGATGTCAGGAGCAGCAGAGCACAAGAATTACCTGGAGGGCATCCCTCCCCAGTCTCCAGCGTGCAGAAAATCTCTCCGCATCCTTGCTTGTTTCATTCAACGGCAGCTTCCCACCCCCTGCGGTCCTCTAGGTTTGTTTGATGGCGACACCCATTATCCACAGACAGGATGCTGTCTTGAGGTCTGATGGGAGTTGTCGTTGGGTGCCTTCGGAGAGCCCCTGGTGTGAAGAAGCCTTGACAGAACTTGGGGATTCTAATCCACTCCTTCCGGCTTTCCGTGGGTGTCAGGAGGAAGCAGTCAAATCCTCCGTTGGCCTCTGTCATTTTTGGCCAAGGAATGAGAGGGGGAATCGTCTGACCCAGGCAGTCCCAACTCGGTTGAAGAGGGCTGTTTGTAGGAAGCTTTTCTTTGTGGGGGTGGGTGATGGGAGGAGCCTCTGCTGCCCCTTTCTTCCCCGTCCTCCTGGTGCCATGGGTGAGTTCCCCCCCCCACACACACACACCTTGGAGGCTTTCATTGTGTCCTTCTCCCCAAGTCACAAGGCTCCCAGGGGAGGGATGAGGGGCATCCTTGTTCTGTGCATTAGAGGCTCGGTCTTCCTTCCCTTGCCCTGCTCCACCATGGAGCCATGGCAAAAGAAAATAACCCTGTTGTGCACATGTGTTACAGGCACGCAGGTGAATCTTTCCCAAGCCCGTGTTCTCCTGGTGGCTAGATCGGTGGCTGCCAATCCTAAAAGCCCTTCCCTGCCTGCCAGAGGAACCCCTGCTTGTGGTCTTTTCTGTGCCGTTTCCCCGTGGCCCTCATGGCACGTTTCTCCCACCACCCTCCTCTCCCTCTTCCCGGGCTGTTCTTTGGTGGGGCTGGTTTTACGCCTGCGAGGGGCAGGCTGCCAGCCCACCGCTACTAAAACGTGGCTGAGGCACTGTGTGTTTTGCTCAGCACCTGTGTATGTGTGCACACCCACGTAGGTCCACAAGTGCACCCTTTTTTGAAATGCCACAAGGGGGAAAGGGGTTGGGTGCCACGGGGGGGGGAGGGTCTGCAGTCTCTCTGACTTTGATTTTATTTTAATCCCACAGCGAATGCTGCTGGCGGAGTCTCCCGGTTCTTGCTTAGCGGAAGAGAGTGAGGGGGAGTGGGTTAGTTCAGGCCGTTCCCAAGCGCACTGGAGCCAGTGGTGTCTTCCTACCTCAGTTCAGCTGGACTGCCTGAGTCATAGCATCGTAGGAAGTGACCGGCTCAGGAGGCCTAGGACTGGTACTGCTTGGGGGCTTTGGATCTGCACCCTGGGGGCCACCCGCAGCCTCCAGCTGCCCCTTGCCCTCCCCCTGGCCTAAGGGAGGGGAAGGACGGGCAGAAAGGGCACCACCGGGAATGTGCCTTTCCTTGCATTGCAGGGGTGAAGCAGTAAATTAACGACATGTGCCATGAGAGTAAGCATTTCTCTTACTCCCACCCCCCTGCTGCTGAAATACCTTGAGAGAAGGAGAAGGCAGACCTCCCTTCTTGGCTGGAAATAAAGATCTGAAATTCACTCAATAGACTAGGTCAGAGGGGGCACATTTTCTAATTCCAGACCATCCAATCTGCCGAGAGAGAGAGAGAGAGAGAGAGCAGCTTCTCATGTCCACGGCCTTTACAGAAGGAGGAGATGACCTCCATAAGGGCATCCATTTCTCACCTGAACTCGGATTTTCAAGGAGCTTCTTGTCCGGCCTCTTGAACGCTGTTCAGGTCCAGGATGAAAGCGTCCCTCCAGGAAAGGCTTCCGTGGAGGCCTTTAAAAGAGGCAGCGCAGGTTGTGGCTCCCGGAAGATCCTCAGACCTGGGGGTGGGGTGGGGGGAAATGGTGGCTTTCCCCCTCCCTCTGCCCAGCCAAAACACATTTCCGTGGCTCCTTTAGGTGCTCTTGCTGTTGACTTCGTCTGTGGTGGTGAAACTGGGAATACTTTCTAGTCGCCCCATCTTTTAGTGCTTAAAACATGTTCACTCCCCAAGCAAGCATCGGCCCTCTCTCTTGGCAGGTTGGGTGTCCTTGTATCTAGTTGACTTGAAGATAAACTGTGTCTGGGAATTAGTGATACATATTTTTTTTTCCTTTTTAATTGACATTCTGAAACCATGGGTTCCATTGGGTGATCTTTTCGCTCATTATTATTATGTTTCTCTTCTCCTTATTTGGATCTTAAAATGTACCAAATTATGTTTTAACAACCAGCGGGCTGGTGTCTGCAGCTTTTTTAAAAAAGAAAATCCTTGTTTTGTTGCTATTTTGTTTTTGTCGTTTGGGGAGAGAGAGCAGGGGGGGGTTTGCTGTCCTTTGCTTTTCAGTGGGGTGGAGGGAGGGCAGGGTCCAGAGGAGCTTTCTCCTTTGGCAATCTTCAGGGTTGTGGCCACTGGTCCGTCTCAGATGTGTCACTCACGATTGTGTTAAGTTGTTTGCCCACCTTGGTCCCCCCCCCCATTTGGTTCTGGGACTGAGACTCCCAGAAGCCTTTACCGCCAGCTGTGCTGGCTGGGATTTCTGGGAGCTGTCGGTCAAGAACATCTGGGAACCCAAAAGCCCTGCCCGAGCTTGAGAAAAGGCAAGGAAGCTGAGCTGGTCTCAGCTGCCTTCCAAATCCGGTGCCAAACGAGATCAGCGCTGACTCAGCGCAAACCTTTCCCGTTGGGTGGGCACCTTTGGAAGCCTGTGATGAAGACGGCAGAAGCGTCCTCCTTGGTGGGACGTTCTCGCCAGGCAGGGAGGAAGGAAGGAAGGAACCAACCTGGGACGATTCTGCTCACCATCCAGTCCAGTGGCGGAAACAGAGATGGGATTCGGAATCCCTCCCTTTCCCATGAATCTCAGTGCAGGCAGGCCACGTCTTCCAGAGGCCAGCAGGGCCTAGCTCCCCGTCCGCACTAGCCACCGTGTCGCCTGTGGCCAGGAGGACTCTGGGAGGATGCAGCCCAGCAGCCTCTGGAAGAGGTGCGTTTTCTCAGCCCCTCGGGCACAGCATGAGTCCCCTCGACTCCTCTGCCGTCACATAAGAGGACAAGCAGGCGGCGCTGCCTGGGCCTCACCTGCCCCAAGCTGCTCCGGAGAATTTAATTCCTCCCCATGATTATGTTGTTGTCCTTTAAGCCATGGTGTGATCGGTTCCTTTTTAAGACGTCTAAGACTCCAAAGAAAAACAGTTTGATAATGGCGTGTGATTATGATCTGGAATGGCTTGGTTTTCCATTCTGTCCCCTTCTGGTTCTCCTGTTCCCCCCACCTTTCTCCCCACCTCCCATCCCGTCCAAGTTACTTTAAAAAAGCAACATTGATGGCTGTACCCGCTGGCCTGGGCACATCCTGTGGACCTCTGGAAGGTCACACACACCTCCCCCCACCCCCCGTGCCAGGTACGTGTCCTGTTAAGGCACCGACGGGCGCCTCTCCTGGAGAGAGGTCTCCCATGGGGGGAGAGCGGATCTCTTCCTCATTTGATCTCAGGAGCTGCTAAATAAACCCTGTGTTCCTCTCCTCCACATGCCGGCTCCCGAAATGTCGAAACCCCCCCCCCTCCTTCTTGGCCCTGTCGACCAGGGCTAGCCTCCTTGTTCGGGTCTGGATCCCCAAGCACTTTGCCTGGTCGCAAGTGGTTGTCGGATTTGGTGCCCACATTTTGCCAGTCCCCTCCGTGAGGTGGTTGCATCTGGCCACCTCTTCCATCCCTCTCCCTCCTTCCCTCTCCCTCCTACCCGGAGAAGTTTAAAAAAAAAAGGAACTTGGGGACTTTTTGAGAGGATTGTCTCTCTGATTACTTTTTATCTTGCTTCGAGAAACTGATGTTTGCTAGTTTTTTTTGTTTCTAAGCCCATATTTTTGTGAGGGTTAGAGAAAAGAGAGATTGTGTTTATTTTCTTGGGAAGTTATTGAAGTTGATGAGAGACGTCGCGCTCGATTTATATTCAGATAATTCTATAGCGAAAGATATGAGAGAAAGAGAGCCTAGATATTTTTGGAAAGGGAAAAACAGGACTATGCAAACTTGAGAAAGATAGTTTTAACGCTTTCTAAACTCTGGAATCTTAAAAGCAGATTAAAATCTAAAGACATAATTGCCATTAAAAGCAAGTATGAGAGCAGTGTTAGTTTTGCTGCTCTGTTTTTGATTATTCTTTAAAGGTTTTTGGGGCCAGAGGAGAGAATGAGTTGTGTGTGAGTGTGTTAGTTCTTTTTTCACTTCCACATTTTTTAACTTGCTCCTCTAGTGTTTTCTGTTTTTCTAATGGAATGCTGTGCCGTCTTTTTGACTCAACCTGTTTGTATTCTCTGTTACCTGGTTCCTATTGTAGAGAATCCACAAGTACCGAGAGGAGTTCACTATAATGTCAAAATTCATTACAATTCTGGGGAAAATAAAGGTGTTTTTTTTTTCCTTTTGGTACATCACACCTGACCTGTCTTGGTTTGTTTTATTGTTGTGTTTTCTTCTCTGCCTCCTGCAATGAATTGTAAAAGCTCTGAATGTACAACGCTGCTGTTATTTTCATGAATGTGAAAAGGGCCTTGGCTGGCTGGCTCAGTGGTTTGGGTTTCTGGCTACAGAGCCACCAGTTGGGAGTTTAAATCCCCTCTGGGCCTCTTGAAAGAGTCAGCTTTGTGACCTTGGGCAAGCTGTCCCCGGGAGACCTCCAGAAGAAGGGAACAGTAAGCCGTGTCTGTAGAGTCCCTACCTCGAAAACCCTATGCAGTGGTGGCAAACCTTCGACCCTCCAGATGTTTTGGACCGCAACTCCCACAGTCCTTTGTCATTGGCAATACAGGCTTCGAATTCTGGGAGTCGTGGTCCAAAACATCTGGAGTGCCCAAGGTTCGCCACCACTGCCCTATGGCATGAGTCAGAATTAACTTTATGGCACATCATCATTTAAAAGGCAAGGGCATGAAATCCAACAACTGGTTTCCCAGAACAGCCGGCCAGATATAATAATAACCTTTGAACTGCAGAGCAGGCAAGGACCCTGCCTCTTTCAAGGAGACCGAGTGGTGGAATAAAACTCCCAACCTCGGTGCCACACAGCTATCCAGCAGTCTTCTCCCAAGGTGGTAATTAAAAATTCCCTCTTTTTAGTCTGTCCTGAATGGGTGTCCCATCAAATTCATTCAACAACCTCGATTTCCTAATCCAGTGGGGAGAGTCTTCCTCACTACCAGCACCCAGTTTCTCCAGACACAGTTTGATTGGAGCAGGCGATCCTTCAAATCAGATTAATTTTAATTACTAAATATTGGGGACAGCAGTGGCTTGATCTCATTCCCAGCTGCCGGCTGGCCGGTTTGTAGGGGGCATGGGATTTGGCCTCTACAAGCAGCCGAGGGATCCCAGGCTCTTCACCCTTGACTTACTCGAAGAACAAAAAAAAACACAACATGGCGATTGCAATCAAAAGGATCTCATGACTAAGTAAGGATGTGCTTTTTCTAGCGGCCTGTTGTAGGGGGGAAAAATCTTGAGCTCAGCAGGGGTGAACATCTGTGCAACTGGAAGCCGTTTTCAAAGAAAGAGCTTTGAAATGATCCAACACAACCCAAGCCAGGAACTCAGCTCAACAGCGTGACTCTTCATTGTTTGGTCAACAAAAGGAAACATATTTTTGGGACGGAGAGTTCTGCGGATGAAATGTCCTTGGACGGAGCACACGAAGGCTTGGTGTGTCTCCGCGGTTTGCTGATGTGAGCAAAAACTCTCTGCCAAGTAGGAAAAATGGGTCCTAGATCAAATCCAAGACGGAGCCGTCTCTGGAGACAGGAATGGTGACGCTGAGGCTACCGAACTTTGGGCCTTTCATGAGAAGGCAGCAGGGGAAGAGGAAATCCAAACGTGGGATGGACCAACTAAAGGAAGCCACAGGCTTGAGTTGCCAAAGAGCTGAGCGGGGCAGTGGAGGGCAGGATTGTCTGGAGTTGGCTCCTTCATGGGGTCACCATTGAGTTGGAGGCCACGAGAACACATACGACAGTGGTTCTCAACCTGTGGGTCCCCAGATGTTCCTGGACTGCAGCTCCCAGACGTCTTCATCACTCGCTGAGCTGACCAGGATTTCTGGGTGTTGCAGTCCAGGAACAACCTGGGGTCCCACAGGTTGAGAACCACTGACATAAGAGCAAGGACGTTTGGACAGAAATAGTGCAGAACAGGGGGGGATAGGCAGTCCAGCTGACATTGTACTGCAACATCCACCAGTCCTTGGCTGTGTAGTCAGCTGCAGTGGAGGATGGGACCTGGAGTCCAATCTAGTGTGCAGGCCCTTTCCATCTACACCGCTGCCTCTCTTGGAGCCAAGAACAAAAAGAACAGGCCGATTTTTCATCATAGGAATAAGGAAAACGGAGCAGTCATTCAATCGCTATCCAGAAAGAGTCATGCCCCTTCCCCCCTCACCCCCAAACGTTTCAGAAGGTCCCACGTCTCATACTATGTGTGAAAGAAACACATGCACAAATACCCACAACCTCCCTCATTTAGGGCATTTGTACACAACCCCTAAACTCCACAGCAAATGGCTGCCAGCTCCGGAGCTTACAATTGTTTCCCCACCAGCTCCGGAGTTTGCAGGAAATTAAGTGCGACCACGCCCACCTAAGCGCTTCCCAGTGCACTTTTCTTGTACCTGCTCTAGGAGGGTGAAAATCCCCAGGTCCGGATTTAATCTGGTGAGTGCCCGGCTCTCCTCGCTTCTGTTTGTTTTTTGTTTTTTTGCCTCCCGCCCCTTTAGGCGGGAGGCAAAAAAAACAAACAGAAGAGAAGGAATCAGGACAACCCTCCCGGGCATTTTTTCCTCCCTTTCTTCCTCCCTCCCCTCACGCAGACAGGAGCAAGGAAGTGCAGAGGGGTGGAGACACAGGAAGAGCAACAAACCCCCAAGATCCCTGGTCCGAATTTAAGTGGCCAGCGGATCTTAGGGGTCGTGTGAAAAGGCCCTTACTCCTCTGTTGCAAGGACGCAAGCGAGTTTAATTTTAAGAAATCCAAAATCCTGCACTCCCTCCCTTCAGTCAGCAGGAGACAAAAGCCTAAAAGGAAGCCGGAAGTTGTGTTCTTTCCATGATTGTATCTCTTGCGGAAATAGCACTTTATCTATGGTACAAGAGAGCATTGAGTTCGGGATTGCTAGAGCGGCTCCTACTTGTCCATAGAGATAATAAGCTGTCAAATTATAATAGAACAGACCGCCCACTGAATACAGCAGTCAATTCCGAGTTTAAATCAAATCATTTTGAAATTCCCCTATTCCAGAGAGGCGGTTATCGGTGGAGATAAAAGGGGAGGCAAGTTGCTTTTTCGAACCCCAGATCCCACAAATGCCCAAATGTTGAGCCTCCCTCATCCCTTTTGATGTCTAGGGCCGGCTTCTGCCGTTGAATCCATGCATCAGTTTAATGGTGCAACCCCATTAACCTGGAAGGCCAAGCAAGGCCGGGGCGGGAGGGGGGGTGTCCAGCCCGTGCACGCCTGGGCCACCTCGGGGTGTGCGCGTGTGAATGCCTGCCCGCGTGCATGTGTGGATGAGGCCCCGAGGTCGCTCCTCTTCCTTTTCATTCTTCCTCTTGGCTCTCTGGGTCCGGAAGTAGAGCAGCTTTGCAAAATTGCAAAAAAATTGCAAAGCCTCATCATGGTGAGAGCGGGACGGCTCTGCTCTGCTTCAGGCGGAAGGAGGGGGCAGCGGGGGCGGCACGTCTCTTTCTGTGCTTTCAGGGGTGGGGGTAACGAGCTAAGCTTGGAAAGTGGGTTGTGTGTGTGTGTGTGTGTGTGTGTGTGCGGGGGGGGGGGTTGGGGGTGTCGGATCCAGCCAGATCGCCTTCTTGAGCGCCCCATTGATTGCATGGACATCCCCTCCTTAAACGGACCCCCAGCGCATCCCGAGGGGGAGGGGAGTCTGCTGCGACCAGGACCGGCCCATTTACCCCAACGCGTGGCGGTGGCCAACATTTCCTGCCCCAAGAAGTTGGTGGACTACTACAGCTCCCATCCCGCCGTCAGTTCTGGTTGGGGGCCGATGGGACTTGTAGTCACCGGAGTGACCTGGGTGGGTGGATTCCTCCCCCACTCTCCTTCTTTTCTTCATCGCTGTTCTCTCACTCTTTCTATAGATAGATAGATAGATAGATAGATAGGGAAGGAAGGAAAGAAGGGATCTATCTATCTAACCCACCCCCTTTTTTTTTCCTCAGGCTACCTCTGCAGACCACTTGGTAGGCTACGGGTTGGTGGCTTTCAGCCTCGCCCTCTTCACTTACTACACCGTCTGGATCGTCGTCCTGGTATTTTGCTTTCTTAGTTTTTATTCCCTTTTCCTAAGCCAGTTTTCCTTTTAGGGACAACCCCCCACTCCCTTCCAGGTAGAGTAGAGGTGTTCCCCTCCTTCAATCATGCCCTATTTTACTGGAATCTGGGGGTTTGCGATGGAGGCTGGTGGAAAACCGATGCGCCCCCCCCCTCCCCAACCCTCCTCCTGGCTAGGATGCTGGAACTGTATAAGGAATTTAGCATTTTTTACCACATTCAGTCGTTGTTTGACTTTCATGCAATTCCAAGCGGGAGGGAAGCAGCAACAGAAAAAAGAGCTTCTGCCTGCCCAGTTCCACCTAGGAAGGGAACCTGCTTTATTCTAATAAGGCCACAAGGGATAACTCATCGTGACATAGCAGGAGAACCAGTGCAAAAAAATAATTTCAGGTGAAAATCAAAGAAAAACAAAACAAAAGACACAAAACATGTGGCACCTTAAAGACTAACTTTCATATTTTAATGTAACGTTTCATGGACTACAAGGTCCGCTTCTTCAGACAGATAGCAGCAGAATGAGGCGTGCAATATAATATGGGATGGGATATACATTTCATCCCAGATATTCATTGGCTGTAGTATATAGAGTTGGAGGGGGGGAGAGGGGAGGGGGGAGAGGAGGAGGGAGAGTTGATTAGTAGAAATGGTGGGAAGATTAGGCCAGGGGTCTATGAAGCTGTACAGGATAGTTTTATGGCTCAGAGATAAATTCCTCAAGAGACAGAAACCAGGTCAGTGAGGGTGTGTGTGTGTGTGTGGAAGTGACGGGGGTGGGGAGGTGGGGTGGAGAGAGAATGAGAGTTCTTACCTTAGAGTCCATGAACAAATGGCAATGTAGAAAAAAACACTACAGTGGTACCTTGTATAAAGGAATTAATTCGTTCCAAATGAAATTCAGTTCAGCAAATTTTCCTTTATACAAATTTCCCATAGGAATGCATTGAAAATGGAGTAATCTCTAATCGCAACCATTTTTATGTTGTATGGATTCGCCCCATAGGCGATTCTGTTAAGCAAATGTCCCCTATCTCTGGAATTTTTTCTGGTGTACAGATTTTATGTTATGCAAACCGTTTGTTATACGAGGGTCCACTGTTTTTGTTTTGTCTCGATGGTTGGCTTCAGTAGAGCTGGATTTCGCCTGCAAAATGTCCCCCTCCCCCCCTCGTTTCTCTCCCAACGCTTTATGCTTAATTTCTTCAGCCCTTCATTGAGAGCGGCCACGTGATTCACACGTATTTCTTGCCAAGGGAGTACTCCGTCATCATCCCCGTGGTGGCCGGGATGCTGCTGGTGCTGTTTGTTGGTGAGTCTGTCTCGGGTGTGGGTTTCCTGGGATCAAAAGCTTGGACTGAAAGCGGAAGGAAGAGCTCATGTCCTTTGGACTTGTTCGCCAACCTCCCGCTGTGTTCCCAGGTTCTCTGTCCCTTAGTAGACTAACTTGCTTCATTCTGCCATCCATCGGTGTGCCCATCAGCGGACTCACTCGTAGGGAAACAGTTTTGTATAATTGAAGCAAAACAATTCAAGGATATGTGGTAGCCATCACAAAAGACAAATACAATAGTGGAACAGGTGATACCTTTAAGCTACTAAAAATAACAATACATTGCATCTTTTGCCATGTTGTAACCTATTGGTACTGCTCTGAGGAAGGGGGGTTTGCCCCCGAAATATTATTTATTTATTTATTTATTTATTTATTTATTTATTTATTTATTTATTTTTACAACTTATATGCCGCCCACTACCTAAAGGTCTCTGGGCGGCTTACAATGCAATGTTTTGTTATTTTTATAGTAGCCTAAAGGTGCCACCTGGGCCACAGTTTTATTTAAGAACCCTTCTGTTGCTCTGAGTCAACCTTTCATTGGCCTTAACAAAAAGGCAAGGTAGATTTTGACCTTAAACTGCACTTTCTCACTGCAGAACCACACAGACCTCCACGCTCAGAACCACCTCCCATGATTTCTCCGCTCAAACCCCAAATTTCCATCCATTTTTTAGTTCCACGAGTCCTTCGCTAGACAAATGCCATCCGCAGAGGCACCCAGGGTTGCATCTCCACCCGGTTTTGTGTTTCAAGGCCGATTCTGTTTGTCCCTGCAGTTTTGTAACTCTGGAGAGATCTTCCTCTTAAGAACTGGGAGGAACCCCTCTGGGTCATACGTTGTGCCTCCAAGGTGACACAGCGTAATACTTTCTAAAGATTTCTCTCCTCTGCGTTATTAGGGATTTTTATAGCCATCGTCACCTGGAAGAACCGGAAAGCGGCCAAGAAATCAGCCTGAAGCTGCCCTGGTGGGCCACAAAGTATTCGGGAACTTTCCAGTGGCGGTGCATTCCACTGGACAACCAGATGGTGTCTTTCCAACTGAGGCATTGGCTTCATCACCCTGGTGGGGCGCAGCCGCCGTTTCCTGAGTATTACAGAACAAAGGGATCGGAATCATCCTCTTATTGAGGGACTTGAGAACAGCATCTCCTGCTCATACAGTGAACAAGCTGATTTGGTACTTCCCTCGAGTCTAAATGAAAGGCACTGAGCCAGATTTTTTTTTGCGGGGGGGGGCTTCTGATGTTTTGGGCTACACCTCCCATTATCCCCTGGATGGATGGTGACTGCACCAGCTGATGCTTCTGGAGGGGATCCTCAGCATAGCCCAGATCTGGCTTCTGCCGCGGATGTAGCAGGGAACTTCTCTTTGTGGATGTAGGGATTTTTTTGGGGGGGGGTGTATTTTAACCTCGCCTCTCTTCATCCTCATCATTCTCATTTGCCTGGATCCTGCCCCAGAGTTGCTCTCCTTCTCGGTTTTTGGAACGTACTTTTATTTTGCTTTCAGATGGGCCCAATCCTGGCCTTCCATGTGAGTTGGAGGGCAACTCTCTGTACTGCTCCCTCCCTGTGGCGTATCAAGTTGGTGATACAAGGCGGGCTGGATTCCCCACGAATAAAAGTTTTGTAGAAACTGCCTGGGTTAGAAGTTCTTCTTCCTACGCTTGTATTTTAAGAGTGCATCGGGAAGAGAGTGGGGTCAGCGAAACCATAACCTGCCTGGTCGTCGGTCACACTCTGGATCCATCCCACCCAGATCCTTGAGGCAGGATCTTTCCTAGCCCTCCCACTGGGGGTTCCTAATCTTCCCTGGTGGGTGATCTCACACTGGCTTCCCAAATCAAACAAGATCTGGAGTGTTCACGGTGGTGTCGAGGTAGTTGCTGCATGTGTGCTGTGTGAATTCGGCCTTTCTCTACAGCCGGAATTGGGGGCACACCCGGGACACACTCCAAAAGCAAAACAAAGCATTCTGCTTATATTCTGCCCCATAGTGCTTAAAGCACTCTCTGGGTGGTTTACAATTGATTTATAGAGGCAACACCCCCCCCCCGCTCCCCCAGGATAGAAGGCTGAGTCAGCCATCAGCTGGCTACCTGGGATTGAACCCCAGGTCATGAGCACAGTTGTAGCTGCAGGCGTTTAACCACTGTGCCGCACCAGGAACCCCTAGCCTGTATTGCCAGTGATAAAGGGCTTTGCGACTTGTAGTCCTAAGCATCTAGAGCAGTGGTTCTCAACCTGTGGGTCCCCAGATGTGCCTGGACTACAAGTCCCAGAAGTCTTCATCACTAGCTGAGCTGGCCAGGATTTCTGGGAGTTGCAGTCCAGGCACATCTGGGGACCCACAGGTTGAGAACCACTGGTTTCACCACGTTTGCCCTACTAGAGAAACTCCACAGTGCCCTTTCTTCAGCGTCTGACTTGAAACAAGCAAGTTTCCAGTCCTTTTGAAGGAGAAGGCAACAGCGGCCAACTCCTGCTGAACACCTTTCCGCTGGCAACGTTTGCTGTAATGAATGTCCACTCCATCTGGGAAAAGGAAAGGTACCGACAGAAGCCTACAACTTGCTCTCTGATGTGATGCAACACAACAACATGAAAGGAAAAGGAACGGGGGGGGGGGGATAAAGATCTTTACCTGCAGATTTGACTATGGCTTCTAAAGCACTGCAGGGTTACGGGTTCTGAAGGTCATAGAGATGGGTTCAACTCAATGTCAATGCTTCTGCTCCCCTCTGATAGTGGGGGTGGGGAGGGTAGTACTATTTACAGAAGCAAAGAATGGGTGTCCTCTGGATGTGACCAAAGGAGTGTCTAGCTTCTGCATCAGTAGATCTGAGCTGCAGTTACTCAGAAAACAAAAGAGCAAATGCTACCGAATAGTCCGGTGGTTCTCAACCGGTGGGTCCCCAGATGTTCCTGGACTGCAACTCCCAGAAATCCTGACTAGCTCCGCTAGTGATGAAGACTTCTGGAAGTGGCAGTCCAGGAACATCTGGTGTTGCAATAATCTTGAACAGCTAGTGATAGCTGAGTGCTAGAGTAACGGGATCAGAGCTAACAGGAGATATGAACAGCTCTGATGCTGAGGTATCAAAAAAGGCCTTTGATCACACACACACACACACACACACACACACACACACACACACA
>JAHTLZ010000089.1:3193834-3204928 GCA_023846285.1 Phrynocephalus versicolor | reverse complement strand
AGATAGATAGATAGATAGATAGATAGATAGATAGATAGATAGATAGAAGTGAGGAAGGGACAGAGAGACAGAACTTTTATTGGCATATATGTAAAAGGGCACAATTGTGGTAATTTGTCAGGTAACCACACTTACAGAAATCAAGAGAGTGGAAGGGTATTGCGCGTTGTTGAAGAGGCAACCGTTTCTCTCCTAACAACAGAGTCAAGGAAGTTTGTGACTCTTTCTACAGCATCAAGTCATCCTGGCCGCTAGCGTATAACAGACTTTCTCCAGATTTGCCCTCCCTTCCACTTTAAGGAAACGGAGGCTGTCGTCCTTGATGAGTGAAGCAGACAGGGCAGAAAACATATGCACGATGGTCAATAAGACTCAGGCAGCCCTTTAAATAGAGTAAGGAATTCATTAAATCTGCCATATAGTAAAGCAGTAGGCATGATGTTACATTGACCCAAAGAAAAGGCCCTGCGTTGTTGTTGTTGTTGTTGTTGTTGTTGTTGTTGTTGTTGTTGTTGTTTGGGTGGGTGTTTGAGCAAGGAAAGGTAGGCAGCTGGTGAGTCTAAGAATGACAATCTGTATATCAACAATGAATTGCTTAGAAAAGATCGGGGGGGGGGGAGGCGATGATACAGTTTATCACAACTCTTCTTCCCCTAATCCCAGTTACCGTTTTGTGGGTTGCTTTGTTTCCAACACACCGACCTTCTTCTTTTATTCCCCCCCCCCCCAAACAGGAGTTCACAGCATCATCGTTTCCCAAGAGAAGAAGGTAAGTTCCTAAAAGCCGCTGGTTGCCAACAACAGTCTTAATAAGAAGGACCCACCTTGAAAAGGTTGCCTTGGAGTATCAACCCCCTATAAACTGCCGATGCCTGGCCAGGCACCCTCTGGGCATTTGGGGTCACATCTCCTGTTGCCACAAGACAGAGAGACACCAGTCCCCTGAGAGCCACGTTAAAGCTGGGCTATCGGTGGCGGCCCAGGCCTGCCACGCTGCCTCCTTGAACCCCCGGTCCGAGCCATTCCACATGCCACCCTGGGCGAGCGAGTGGCACAGATTTGAGGACTTATTGCTGGCCGTGACACACCCGCCCACCCTGCTGTCTGCTTGTTTCTCTAGAAATATTTCATCATCATGCAGAGCATCTTTTATCCTCACGAGAGGATCGTGGAGAGGTGAGTGCCTGAACGTGCTTTTAGTGGGGCACAAGGGTGTTTGATTGAAAATAAAACAGCCAACGTTATAATGCCATTGTACAAAACGATAGTAAGGCCACACCTGGAGTATTGTGTACAATTTTGGTCACCGCATCTCATAAAAGACAGAGTGGAGCTGGAAAAGGTGCTAAATCGAAGAACTAAAATGATTGCTAACCTGGGGCACCTCCCTTATGAGGAAAGGCTAAATCATTTGGGGCTCTTTCGTCTGGAAAAAAGGCACCTGAGGGGGGGATATGATTGAGATGTACAAAATAATGCAGGGAATGAGTAAAGTGGACAGAGGGAAGCTCTTCTCCCTCTCACAAAATGCCAGAACTAGGGGACATCCACTCAAATTGAGGGCTGGGAGAGTAAGAACAGACAAAAGAAAATATTTTTTCACCCAGCGCGTTGTTAGTCTATGGAACTCCCTGCCTCAGGAGGTGGTGATGGCATCTGGCCTGGATGCCTTCCAAAGGGGATTGGACAGATTCCTGGAGGAAAAGTCCATCACAGGTGACAAACCATGATGGAGATGTGTCATCTCCAGGCTTAAAACCGGGGTCCTTCAAGGGCCAGATGCAGGGGAGTGGTATCAGGAGACAGATACAGTACTGTATCTAGTCTCTTTTTTTTTAATTAAGAAATTTTAATATACAAAAAAAAGTTATAATCAAAACATTGACAATACAAAATCAATCCATCACTATGGTTAGGCTTCCCTCTGTTCTTCACGTGGTTTTAGCACTGTTTATCTCCTAGCCTTCCTTTCTAACAAACCCCTTTTATATACTTATAAAAAAGATTCTCAAAACAGAAATAATCCTTCGAGTTCTACCCTAATCCGGTAAGAGTCCTTAATTCCTTGCAATAAGTCTCCATGTAGTTCTTGAATTTTTGCCAGTCTTTTTGGAACCTCTGGTTATCTTGATCCCTCAGTCTGCAAGTCAGTCTGGCCATCTCAGCAAAGTCCAATATCTTCGCCCTCCATTCATCCACGATCGGTATATATGTTGTCTTCCAGTTCTGAGCAAGGAGCATACGTGCTGCTGCAGTTGCATATAAAAATAAAGTCCTATCTGCCCCTTTAATTTCATTGTCCACCAACCCTAACAAAAAAAGTTCGGGTCGTTTTGGGAATGTATACTTTAACATCTTTTTGAGTTCATCATATATCAATGCCCAATACTCTCTCACTTTCTCACAAGTCCACCACATATGATAGAAGTCACCTTGTTTCTCTTTACATTTCCAACAGTGATCGTCTTTCATCCTATACATCTTTACTAATTTCGTTGGAGTAATATACCACCTGTACATCATTTTCAACAAATTTTCCTTTATCGAAGTACATGCGGTAAATTTCATATTCTTTTTCCACAGTCTCTCCCACAAGTCTAACTCAATATTGTGGCCCAAATCCCTAGCCCATTTTGTCATACATTCTTTGACATGTTCATCTTTTAGGTTCCACTCCAACAGAAAACTATATAATCTAGTCAATAATTTCTTTTTTGGGCCCATGATTGTGGTTTGAAACTTAGACTCCTTCTCTCCAAACCCGGACATCCTTCTATCTTTCTGAAAAATATCGTGTAGCTGATGGTACTGAAACCAACCTGTTAACTTCTCTTTTAACATTTCGTAAGGTTTCAGTCTAGGACCTTTTTCTGAGAAAATTAACACATCCCCATATGTGATCCCCGCCCCTTCTATATCTTTCATCTTGATCGCCGATGCTTCAATCGGGGATAACCACCTCGGGGTGTGTCTTTCTAATAATGGTTTCAAGCGTTCCCAGACCTGAAGTAATGACTTTCTAATTACATGATTCATAAAACTTTTATGTACTTTCACTTTATCATACCAGAGATAAGCGTGCCAACCAAATCTATTATCATGACCTTCTAAATTCAAAAGATCCTCATCAACTAAAGTAATCCAATCTTTTATCCAGCAGAGACAGGCCGCTTCATAATACATTCTCAAGTCTGGCATGGCGAATCCACCACCCCTTTCCTTAGCGTCTGTTAATAATTTGAACCTTATTCTGGGTCTTTTACCTTGCCAGACAAATTTAGACAATATCTTCTGCCATTCCTTAAAATGGCCTGTCCCTCTGATTATTGGGATCATTTGAAATAAAAATAGCAACCTTGGTAACACGTTCACTTTATCACGGAAATTCTTCCCATCAACGACAAATTCAATCTATTCCAGGTTTCCAAATCTCTCTTAATCTTATTCCAAACCATATTATAATTATCCTCAAAGAGATTTAAATTCGTAAGAGATAAATTAATTCCCAAATATTTGACTTTTTTCACAACTGAGAGAGCGGACAGTTTTTCAAATTCTTCACAATCTTTCTTTGTTGCATTTTTCATTAAGACCTTCGTCTTGTTCTTATTCAATTTAAAACCGGCTAAATTACCAAATTCTTCAATTACCTTCATCACCTCAATAATACTTTCTTTTGGATTCTCTAATGTCAAAACCAAGTCATCAGCAAACGCTTTTAATTTATGTTCCTTATCCCCCACTCTTATACCTCTAATTATCATCATGTCTCTAAGTTTAACCAACAATACTTCAAGTACACTTATAAATAACAATGGAGACAATGGGCACCCTTGTCTTGTACCTTTCCCAATCGGGAAACTTTCTGTTATCACATTATTAATCAACAAACTTGCTTTCTGATCCTCATATATTGCATTAACACCATTCCAAAACTTTATTCCCACTCCCATATATTCCAAATTTTTCTTCATGAATTGCCAAGAAACATTGTCAAAAGCTTTTTCAGCATCAATAAATATCAAGGCAGCTTGTTTCTCCTTCCTGACTTCTAGATATTCTATAATGTCAATTATATTTCTCATATTATCTTTCATCTGTCGGCCAGGGAGAAAGCCCGCTTGGTCTTTGTGTAGCAATTCATTTAAAATCCTTTTTAATCTATTCGCCAAAACATCGGCAAATAATTTATAATCTCCGTTCAAAAGGGAAATAGGTCTATAGTTTTTAACATCTGTCACGTCTGAATTCTCCTTTGGGATCAGTGTTATATACGCCTCCTTCCAAATATTAGGTATAACTCCTTTTTCTATAACTTCATTCATCACCTCCACCATTATTGGTAACATTTCTTCTGATAGTTTTTTATAGTATTTTGCGGTTAAACCATCTGGACCTGGTGATTTTCCAATTTTCGCCCTTTCTATTGCACTTTGTACTTCATGTGGGGTAATTTTCTCACTCAATATCGACAATTGGTCTGCTGAGATTTTTTTCAATCCATTCTCTCTTAAGTATCTATCAATCTGTTCCGGATCCTCTTTTTTCTTCATGTATAGATCTCTATAAAATTTCTGAAACACTTTTACAATTTCTCTTGGGTCTTCCACTAATTTCTTATCCACCACTAATTTGTTCACAACCTTTTGTTTTTGCTTCCATTTAAGTTGCCAACCCAACAATTTCCCTACTTTATTTGCCGATTCAAAATTTCTTTGTCTCATCATCTTAACCTTCCACTCAATTTCTTGGTTAATAACCATTGACAGCTGAGTTTGAAGCATCTTTAGTTTTTGAATCATTTTCTGTTCCTTTGGGTTTCCCACCAGTTTCTTCTCTGTTTCCACCATTTCTTTTAAGATCTCATATTTCTTTTTTTCTTTTTGTTTCTTCTGGTACAAGTTTCTCTGAATAAAGAGACCTCGCATGACTGCTTTGCTCGCATCCCATACAAAATTTATTGGTGTTTCTCTTCTCCAATTATTTTTCAAATAGTCTCTAAAAGTCTTTTTCACTATTTGCAAAGTCTCTGTCTCATCTAATAAACTTTTGTTCAATCTCCAGCTGTATAATCCTTGCAACTTTGTTTTAACTTCCATCACAATTGCATTATGGTCTGAGATTGTTTTAGGTAAAATTTCCACTTTCGTCACTCTATGTGAGATGTCATTAGGAACAAATACATAATCAATTCTTCCCCAACTCTGGTTTGGTTCAGAAAAAAAGGTAAACTGTTTCTCTGTTGGGTGTCTCAATCTCCATATATCGGTCCATCCAAAATTTTCAACTAAATCAAAAAAGGATTTTGGTAGCTTCCCTTCTAGGCCTTTCTTCTTCTGGGATCTATCCAGATCCGGCATCATTACTCCGTTGCAATCTCCCATCAAAAAGAGTTTTTCATCCATATAGTCTAACAATCTTTGTTCTAAGTCTCTATAAAATTCTAGTTTCCTTTCATTTGGCGCATAAATTCCTACGACGAAGAACTTCTCAGATTGCCAAGTAATCTGCACCATCAAGAATCTTCCCTCTTCATCTTTCATTATCAACTTAGGTTCTAATTTATCTTTTGCATATATCACCACTCCTCTTTTCTTCAATTTATCTGACGATACAAATTCTTGTCCCAAAGTTTTGTTTTTTAGAATCTTCGTATGCTTCAATGCAATATGTGTTTCTTGCAAACAAATCAGGTCTAAGTTTTCTTTCTTCAGTATATGCGTAATTCTGTTTCTTTTGGTCTTTTCATTCAGACCATTTACATTCCATGTTAATACTCTCAGCGCCATTGCGAATTTCGAATTAAATATATTTTCATCATCTCTTCTTAAATATTAGCCATGGCTAAATCAGCTTTGCCTTCTTCCTCTTCAGAAAATTCTACTTCCTCTTCTTCTTCCTCTTCCTCTTCTTCACCTTCACCTCGTCCTGAACTTTTATCCTCCTTCTCTTCAGGCAATCTGTCACCCTCTTTCAATGGTATCCTGTACCCAAGCTCTTCTCGATATTTTCTCAAAAATTTTCCTATCTCCAGCTCTGATGTTATTTTAAATCTCTTCATTTTATAAATAAAAGATAGGCCTTCTGGAAACTCCCAACGAGATCTCAGTCCATTCCTTCTCAGCGTTTCTGCCAGAGGTTTATAACTTCCTCTTCTTCTCAGGAAATAAAGAGGGATCTCCTTATATATCAAAATCTGCTGTCCTTCAATCACAAGTCTATTATCATAACTGTACTTCAAAATTCTGTCTCTCATGGCCACAGATGTCAATGACACAATAACATCACCTGGTGTCTTCTTCGCTCTCAGTTTCTTTGATCTAACTGCTATCCTAAACACTTGGGAAATTGCATCAACTACTTCTTCTTCTTGCCACCCAAGCCACTTCACAAGTTCAGTTACTACTTTGGCCTTAATATCTTCTCCTTCCACCCATGGTATCAAGCGAAAACGAAGATTCTGTTGCCTTTGCCTCATTTCAAGAAAGGCAAACTCCTCAGCCAATTTCCTTTGTGTAGTCTCTACTTCTGCCACTCCTATTCTATTCCTCTCTGTTTCTTCTCTACATTGCTTAACCTCTGTCTGTACTTTCTTCACTTTGGTTTCTATACTCTTAGTTTTTGCCGATAAGTCCTTCACTTGGGCTGACAATTCCCCAACTGCCTCTCTGATTTGTTTCTGCATATCTTCCTTTAATTCTGATAGCTTCTTGTCAATACTTTGTTCACTTTTTTCAAATTCTCTCCTTATATGTATCATTAGTCCTTCCCATTCTTTGCCATCCTCTTGTCTGGAATCTCTTCTCTGTGTTAGGGGTGTCATCTTTTTCTTCTCCTTCTCTCCTGCCATCTCAATTCTAATTGACTTCTTTTCCAATGGAGCACAATTTAATCACAAACTCAAATTAGTTCAATTACTGTAATCAATAGGCAATAATAAACTTCAACCAATTCAATTAATCAGTTAATACTCCATTGATTAATAATCACCTAATTAATAATATTCAATTTACATATTTTATCTTCATTTTATCCTTTCTAGCTTTAGATTATCCAAATTATAAATTAATAACCATTTATCAAATTGTATCAATTTTTCTATATAATCAAACACTCTCCCACCCCAAACAGAGTTCAAATTAAATTTTAAATGCAATGATTTTCCAAATCCACTAGATGGCGCTCCAACACAAGAAATAAAATTCCAAATAGTTTTAGAATGTAATAATTTTTAGAATCCACCAGATGGCACTCCAACCTAAGAAATAAGCTTTTCAATCAGATTCACTATCAAGTTGCAGCTGCAGCCACTTTTTACTAACTGTTATCTCATGTTTTGGCTACAATGTAAGCTATCCCAGCACCGGAGAGCCTCAGAAAAACACATAAAAGCTTAGTTTCACTTCCGCAGGCAAGAAAACAAAGAAGGACACACAAAACCTCTTAAAAGTTAGAGGAAATCTCTTTCTTCAGCCTCTTCAACGGCCCAATCCATCCAGCTCTCAAATAGGAAAAAATAGAATAAAAATGAAAAGACTGTGATTTATATTATAGAATCTAATACAATGTAAGCTTTCCCAGCTCCAGAGAGCCTCAGAAGAACACACAGTAACTTAGTTTCACTTCCACTGCGGCCAAGAGAACAAAAAAAGGCACTCAAAGACTCCCAAATGTTAAAGGAGATCCCTTTCTTCAGCCTCTTCAATGGCCCAATCCAAGTGGGGAAAAGGTAAAATAAAAATAAAAAAAATAAAAATACCTCTTCCTCCCTCTGCTCCCGTTAACACCACGCTCCTAGGTTGCTCACAAAGTCAGCTCCAAAGATAAGAAAAAAAAAAACAAAGCATTGAAAGATCCAAAGAAAAGTAATGATTCCCCCCCTTGGGGGGGTGACTCCAAACGCCAGTTCTGACGAGGTCTTTTAAGATGTAAAATCAACTAAAGCGGGCTCCCCTCTTTATCCGCCTCCCTTTCGCGGAGGGGGGGGTTACTCCAAACGCCAGTTCCAACAGAGTCTTTTAGAATATAAAATCAAATAATGCGGGCTCCCTCCCTTGGGGGGGGAGTAACTCCGAACGCCAGTTCTGACGAAATCTTTTAAGATGTAAAATCAAGTAAAGCAGGCTCCCCCCCCCTTATCCACCTACAGCGTTCTTCTTACACACTCAGCCCTTTCACGGAGGGGGGGTGACTCCAAACGCCAGTCTGACAAAGTCTTTTAAAATGTAAAATCGAGTAATGTGGGCTGCCCCCCTTATCCACCTCCCGCGTTCTTCTTACTCACTCAGCCCTTTCACGACTCCAAGCACCAGTTCTGAGTCGCAGACTTCACGATCAAGCTTTCCTGAGTCCCAGATTTCTCTCCACTTCAATAAAGATAATAACTTGAACTCACTTCACAAATGAAGGGGTAGCTACTCCACCCTCACCGCACGACTTCAGTTTGTATCATGAAGGAGAGTTACGGCTTACTTCCCGCCACGTTCCGAACAGATCCCGGTATTACAAACCAACTCAAGTTTCTTCGGGATCTAGTCCTTGTATCTCCAGCTTGACAGCCTCTACAGATTCTTTCCTCCGATAGAAACAATTGTCAGAGTTCTCGGAGGCTAATGGCTTTCTGCTAAGACAACGAGACTTCGCAGCACGGAGGTAGCGATGACAAGAGCGCCCGCGGCTCAATCCTTCTCCCCGATCCCTCCGGTTCAGGGCGAGAGGAGAGTCGTAAAGGGCGCCGCCGATACCCAGCCCCCTCAGGGCACCCCCCTGAGGTTTTTAGAGTCCGCAGAGCCTTTGCGAGACTCTTTAAACCCCCCGTGTGCTCTGGGAATCCCTCGGAGGGATTCTCCTAGCATCTTGAGCAGTCGGCCATTAAACCGGAAGCCAAGAAAAATCTGTACTGTATCTAGTCTCGTGTGCTCCCACACGCATCTGGTGGGGCCACTGTGAGATACAGGAAGCTGGACTAGATGGGCCTTTGGCCTGATCCAGCATGATGGCTCTTCTTATGATCTTATGTGGGGTGAGCTCACAGCTCTGTGGGTCGAGCCCTTGCTTTCTAGGCAGATGGTTCTAGGTTCAAGCCCCACCTTGCCCAGAAAAGGTCCCTCCTCCCTGAGAACGTGGAGGGCCACCACTGTGAGTTAATAACCCTGGGCGAGATGGGACACCTTCCTTCCTTTCTTCGGAGTCCCCCCATTTTTTTATCATATCCCTTTGTTTGGTTGAAACCCTACACCTTGTTTTCCAGGGGTGGGACAGGAGAGGACACGGGAGCGATTTAGACTTAGTACCGTGTTGTCATTCACAGTTGCCTGTCTTTCCCAGGACCTGGAGCCCCTGCTCCAGCCTGTATTACCTTCTGAACAACCTGTTGGGTTTAAAATGAGTTTAAAATTATATTTCAGCTAGGCTAATCCTGCTGAGTTCCGCTGGACCCCAAATGCCCAATAAGAGTCCAACGCGAGAGAGATCCTGAGACAGATACTGTGTTTATTAGGCCTAATAAAGAACAGCAGGTGGACACCAAGGCAGAAACTGACCAAAAATGTCCGACCCCGAGCACATTGAGACCCCAACTTTTATTGATTCTTCCCCCCTCCCATCCCAGAACGGCGCCTGTCCAGAGATTGGCTGAAGGAAGTTCAAATTGTCCAATTGGGATAGTCCAGGGGTTGGCTAGGGGTGGCTCTGGGCGGTCCTTGGTAAGCTGGAGTCGGGGTTCATGCAAATGTTGATGAGCCCTGGTGTTCCCTGATTAGGCCATGGGGGGGACACAATAGAAAGGGGAGACAAGGCTTTGTATGCTGAGCCTTGGTACACTGCAGGGATTAGAAAGTCAATAGGGGGGTCGAGGAGCAGAGTCAATGTGGAACCGGAAAACCGGTAGGATTATTCAAAGAGGGTTTGCCAGTCTCTTATGAGTCCAGGAAGGTGACAATGGAAGATTCCTCCAGGCAGTGATAACATCTGCTTAGGTTGTCAGGAAACAATCAACAGGTGGGCAGGGAGACAGGCAGTCACAGTGGGGGATAGGGAAGTCACAATGGAGGTGGCAAAGCTGATCCGAAAAAGTCATTTGCTGTCAGACGGTGTTTTGAATGGATGTGGAGATGGAACACAATGGTGTGCCTCAGGTTGTGATGTTATCTCTGGCACATCTGCTGGGTATACGTGGAGAAAATGGAGTTTCAATGGATGATTCTTCTTCAGCCATGCTGGAGACCCCTCTTGCTGCCCAAAGGTGACTCGGTTCCAGAAGGCAAAGGAATACAAGGACATGGTCCCAAGCATCTAGTTTTCAGTGAGACAGGGTGTAGAGGAATAGGAAAAAGCCAGGAGGGGATGGGGCAGGGGCAAGAGGAAGAGAGAGAGAGAGAGAGAGGGAGGGAGGGAGGGAGAGAGAAGGGGGTTTGGGGGGGGGAGAGGAGGGGAGGGGGTCTAATTTCATCCTTGCCTAATTGACGTGTGCTCGTAGGAGCGTGTGCGGGCCTGCCTTCACAGACATGTGTCTGCTCCCAATTCACACACACACAGGTTTTTTTCGTGTCCTCTACAAACCCTGCAAGGTAGGAGAGCAAAGAAAGCTTCTCAGCTTAGTGGGGGAATAAAACCTGCCATTTTTCTGCTCTCCCAGATACGACATTAAAGGTTGCGAGGTCAACCGCTGGGCCGATCCAGCCCCCGAGGGCAGCGGAGTGATTGTCATCTTTAAGGATCTCAATTTTGGGCAAAACGTCATCTGCCTTGGTATGTCCCACTGTGTTAATGGATGTTCTCTGAATTCTCTTCTGCATCAAACAAAAACTTGTTATATTCCATGTACTCAGCTACTAAAAGCCAGCTACTTTTTTGAATTAAAAAAAAAGAGTGGGAGAATTTTCCCACCCACAGAAAACTAGCTCATCAAATCTAGCTTTCGCCCTGACATGCTAGGTTTCTATGAACAGGGATTTTTTAAAAAAAAATTAAAAGAAAAAGCATTTGATCGTTTGATTCCATGCCTGCCATCTCATGTGTAATGCAGCACCATTTAGTATACAAGACTGCTTTAATTGCCGCAACTATTAATATTCATAATTTTTAGGCTTGGCT
>JAHTLZ010000089.1:3169985-3193824 GCA_023846285.1 Phrynocephalus versicolor | reverse complement strand
CGCAGACAGGAACAAGGAACTGCGGAGGACGAATAAATTAGACAGTCGGACATACAGAAGGACAGATAGGTGGATGGATAGATAGACGGATGGATAGATTAAAATAGGAAAAGATGGACGGACGGACAGACAGACTGATGAACGGATAGATGGACAGAATAAAATAGGAAGAGATGGACGAATGGATAGATAGATAGATAGATAGATAGATAGATAGATAGATAGATAGATGGACGGATGGACAGACGGATGGATGGACAGACGGACGGACGGATGGATGGATGGATGGATGGACAGACGATGGACAGATAGATTAACATAGGAAGAGACAGATGGACAGACGGACAGATGGATGGGTAGATAGATAGGTTGAAATGTGAAGTGATTGATGGATTGAGAGACGGGTGGACAGACAGATGGACAGATAGGCTAAAAAAAATAGGAAGAGACAGATGGACAGATGGATAGATAAATAGGTTAAATTATGAAGCGATGGGTGGATGGATGGACAGGGGGTGGATGGACAGACAGACAGATGGACGGACAGAGAGGTTAAAATAGGAAGAGACAGATGGACAGATGGATGGCTAGATAGATAGGTTAAAATATGAAGAGATGGATGGATGGATGGATGGACATGTGGATGCATAGGGAGAGAGAGAGAGAGAGACAGACAGACAGAAAGACATTTTCCTTTCTCTTCTCCTGCATCGTTCCAACAAACCCTCTCTTTGTGTTTCTGTGCAAATGAAAAATAATACAGTGGTACCTTGTATAAAGGAATTAATTCGTTCCAAATGAAATTATGTTAAGCAAAATTTCCTTTATACAAATTCCCATAGGAATGCATTGAAAGCAGAGTAATCCCATTTTTATGTTGTACGGATTTTCCCCATAGGCAATTATGTTAAGCAAATTTCCCCTATCTCCGGAATTTTTATGTTGTACAAATTTTCTGTTATACAAGCTGTCTGTTATACAAGGTACCACTGTAATTGAAAGGGGCCTCTTAAGCCACAGCCACCACGTGCTGCCAAGCCAATTCTGACTTACGGTGACCCTTTCCAGGGTGTTCCAGGTCAAGAGTGCTAAGTCATGGTTTCCCCCTTCCCTTCCCTTCTTCTTGGGGAGGGGGTTGATTCCTGGGAATGCTGTGCCGCTGGCCCCCCAAGGCCCCCCAGGCTGGCTCTTCTCTCCCAGGTGTGGAATCGAACTGCCACCCTCCCACTCCGCAGCCACCGACCTAAACCCCTGAGCTATCCTGCGAGCTGTAGGCCTTTCAGAAGTCGTTCTTTAGACTTGCTGACTGGCATCCCCAGGTGCTTCATGGTCTTCCTGGTTCCTTCCCACCCCACCCCCACCCCCCAGGTCTCTTTGCAGCACCCACGGCCTAATGAACGCCAATGCCACCGTCGGGCTGGCCGGGGCTGAAGACCTCGCCCGCATCTCCTCCTACGTGGACCAGGCCCTCTCCCGCTCGGATTCCCAGTGCAAGCTGTCTCCCGAAAGTAATGTCACCCTGGAGGACATCCTGGACCATTACCTGAAGCGTCGGCCCAGCGTGGAGATCGACCTGGAGAACCCGGCCCGAAGCGAGACCTTCATGAGGGACGTTCTGGCCCCCTACCTCTTCCGAGGGAGCAGCGTGGAGGAGGTGGCTGGCTCCTTAGGGGGCCTCGACGGCGCCACCCTCAGCCACATCGTCCGCGGGCCCAGCCTGGCCGACTCCTCTTTCCTCTTAAGCCAGAACCGGCGCCTCCTCCCAAACTCCCGGAACCCCTTGCACGTGATCGACGGGCCGGACTACCGCTATTTTGTGGGCATCATTGACTTCTTCACGGTCTACGGCTTCCGGAAGAAGCTGGAGCACCTCTGGAAGAGCATCCGGTATCGGGGACGAAACTTCTCCACAGTTCACCCCGCCGCTTATGCTCGGAGACTTTGCAAGTGGGTGGAGGATCACACCACATGAGCCAGGGTGGCAGGGGAAGGAGCATTTGGTGGGTGCCAAGGGAAACGCCCACGGCTCTTTTTCCCCAAGCCCCCTCCCCGGTGCCGCCTTCTCCCAAGGTCCATAGAGAGGAAAACAACAACTGACCCAAACCAGAAGGTCAACGGACTACGAACAAACAAACGACAAACTACAAGGTACTTCTGCAAGGGACAGAAAAGTGCTCCAATCAAATAAGTTCCACAAGATGGGGAAAGTCGCTAAAATTCTGGAAGATTGGATCAGAACACAGAGCCACGGACCTCTGGAGGGCCTGGTGTAGGTTAGGTGTCTTTTTTGGGGTGTGGGGTGTGTCTTACAGGACACAGATCTTCTATCTACCGCAGGTGAAATTTGGTAATAGAATGTGGAAATTTCTCAAGAATGCCGTATCATGAACTCATGACGATACCTGTCAGAATTTGGGCATCAAAAATGACATTCCCTGAGTTCTGATAACAATACAGGACACTTTTAAAAAGCAGATGTGTGTGCTGCTGTAATTCCATCCTTTTACCTGCATTATCACGAGTGAATCATACAGAGGTGCAAAACAAGAATCAATTTAAAAATGAGAGAAGAGGTGGCACCAAAGAGGTCCCGGCCACAGTGGTATCGAAGCATGAAGCCATTAAAGCTTTCCATTTGAAGAATAAAATCACTCCAGAGAAATGTCTTGCCATGATTATTTTTTTTTAAAAAATTAACATTACTCAATCTAATATACAGTATATTCTTACGGGAAACATACAATAACCAATAATGGACAAACCTCTGTATAATCCAGTTTTATTGCATAACTCACCATATGGCAAATTTTCTCTCCCAAAATGGTATCAGCTCCCCAGTGTTCTTTAAAACACACACAAACACACATAGAGACACACACAACCCACTGCGTCCTTTTCCTGAAAGGCTGGAAAAATTAAATACATTACCTGCCATCATCCTCCAGAAGAAGTACAGTACCTAAAATTTCCAGATTAGGGTCAGTTCATGTCCGACAATGGTCAATCCAATGTTCTTCAACTGTAACCTCCAGCCATCGTGCTATTTATTTAAGAACATAAGAACAGCCTTGCTGGAAGAGGCCACAGCCAATCAAGTCCAGCATTCTGTCTCACACAGTGGCTCACCAGTTGCTTTGGGTTATTCCCCAGCAGATATCTTCACCTGCTTATGATTCCCCGCAGATGGCATTGAGAGATATCCTGCCTCTCTCTCCAACCCAGAGGTTGTCCTCAGGCATCCATAATGATAGCCGTTGATACCCTTGTTCTCCATGAACTTGACTAATCCTTTCTTAAAGCTGCCAAGGCTGACAGCTGTCACCACTTCTTCGGGCAGGGAGTTCCACAGACCAGTGATCTCTGCATGAAAAAGAACTTTCTCTTATTTCTTTGAGATCTCGCACCCGAACATTTCATGGAGTGCCCCCTAGTTTCATGTGCTTTATTGTCCAGAGCCCACCAGAACCTTGCAACGGCCCTGTGAGGCGGGCCATGCCTAGTGTGAGGGACTGGCTTCATAGAATCATAGAGTTGGAAGAGACTCTATGAGACTCTATGAGCCATCCAGTCCAACCTCCTGCCATGCAAGAACCTCCATCACAAGACTCCCGACAGATGGCAATCCAGCCTCTGCTTAATAATCTCCAAATGTAGAGATTCCACCACCCTCCTTTGGGGCAGCATCTTCCACTACCAAACAGCTCTAACTGTCATGAAATTCTTCCTAATGTTCAAATGGAATCTCTTTTCCTGCAGTTTGAAACAATTTCCTCATGCCCTAGTCTCTGAAGCCATGGAAAACAAACCAGTCCCTTCTTCATTGTGACATCCTTTCAAATATTCAAACATGGTTATCATATTCCTATCTCAGCCTTCTCTTTGTAAGGCTAAACATTCCCAGCTCCCTAAGCCATTCCTCGTAAGACATTTCTTCCAGACCCTCAGTCATCTTGGTTGCCCTCCTCCGGACCCGTTCAAAATTGTACATCAGTGGAAGATGCTGCCCCAAAGGAGGGTGGTGGAGTCTCCTTCTTTGGAGGTTTTTAAGCAGAGGCTGGATGGCCATCTGTCAGGAGTGCTTTGATGGGGGTTCCTGCATGGCAGGGGGTTGGACTGGATGGCCCTTGAGGTCTCTTCCAACTTTAGGATTCTATGAATAAATAGAGTGGTACTATCACTTCCCTTATCTAGACACTATGTTTCTGTTGATGCAACCAGGAATTGTGTTGGCTTTCGTATGGGTTTCAATGTTGCTAATTTATAGCCATTGTGACTAGTATGTATTCTAGGTACAGTCTTTAGTTACCTTTAGAACTGGTCTCATCTCCAAATAAATGGGGAAACCTACAAAAGGTGGATATCTCCTGGTGTTGCGTTACGAATCACACGGGACACAGAGTTTCGGGGTTCAATCATCTGGCGCTTAAGGCAGCATTTCTGGCTGGAGGGTCTGCGTGTCTCTCTGTGTCTTCATCGGCTGCATGCATGTGAGATTGTGAGATTGTGTGATGATTCTCCTCCTTGCTGCCCCTTCTGCTGCTGCTGCCCGGGTGACCAGTGTTTATTATAAGAGAGTAAGCACAATAGATAAAGGAAGACATTCCTCGGGGGGGGGGGGAGAATGCAAGCCTTATGTGTGAGACCATAGTAAATGCATAGACAATGGGCAGGGAAAATAGGTTCCACAGGTGGGGGGAAAATGCTCCCTAGCTAGTGAGTGATTACTGATAAGGACGGAAAGGGCTTTCTGGTCTGTATCCTGATATTCTGTTTGCTCTGGCCTACATCAGCACATTCTGGTATCTGCTTGGTCCTGGGGGCTGCTGGGAAACATACGTCAAGCAGCCCTTCCTAGGCCTTCCAGTTTCCTTTGTGCTTGACCAATCTTGGGGCTCAGAAATATGGGCAATGATATTCCCACATCCTGGGACCTTGGCTCCCATCTCCAAGGCAATGGTGGCATCCGTGGTGATGCAAGGGTGAACGTGGCCTGGTTGCAATGGGGAGAACTCACTGCCCTGCTTTGCGTCACACAAATGCCAATCGATTTCAAAGCCAAGATTTACCAAAAAAAAAAAAAGAGTCATCAGGCCTGTTTGCCCCGAATGTCACAGAGCAGCAACCAGGGGCATAGACAGCCACCTCCATGCCATGAAATGCGTATTCCCCGTTGGATATCAGGTCCCTCCCTACTGGACCGCGTCACAAATGATACTACAGTACCCGACAGCAGCGAGGGTTGGTGCCAAGAACACAGCAGATCAGAAAAAGCCAGCTCCGCTGGTATGGACGGATCCTCAGAGTGGCACCTTCCACCATCGGCCAGACAGCTTACTGCTTGGACATCGATGACCAGTGGCCACCTGGGCAACCAAAAGCAAGATGGCAGGTCACTGATGATAAGGACATGGGATTCATCAACCTCCACATTGAAGGCGCAGACAAGAAGGCATTTCACAATCCAAAAAGTGGACCCACACCTGCAAGGAAATGCTAGGAGGAAGATCTGCCACCTTATCTGGGAGCTGTCTGGAAAGGAAGGCTGAGACCAGGAGCAGACCCTCCATTAGGGCTCCTGGGCTGTTGCCCCACTCCAAGACTCCACCTGACACCCCCCCCCCATCTGCCCCAGGGAGCTCCTCTGTGGTGGGGTATATGGGAAGCCTTACTTCTGTGTGTCTCCATCCATAAAAACACTCACACACACACACTTGCTGGCCCCTTCTGGGCTCTAGGCGGGCCTGACACCCTGGACGCTGGCCAGCCTTTGGCTCTCTGTATGGTGGGCCAGCCTGGGCTTCAAAAAGCCGCTCCTCCCGCGAAGTTGAAAGCAGCTGGCCAGAGAAAACCACCTGGCCTTCTCAAGTAACTGGGGTGGTATCGGGTGCCCGAGGTCACAGAGGATGCCTGTCCGGGCAGAGACAGAGTTTCCACCGCAGCTGGCTGTTGCAGCGGAGTTTTTGAGAAGTTTGGGGAGAAGTTGACATCCGAGACCCCTAATGATCTGTGAATCCGGGGAGATCAAGGTGAGGAAGCGCTCAGAATTTGGGGAGGCAGGCGGCTCCTTGGGACGGCGGCTCCCCTCAAGCCCACCCCCGGCGGCCGCTCTCGCCTCTCCCCCCCCCCAACCCCAGGAAGGGGAACAGCGGCCGCCCTGGTTGAAGTCCAGTTCCACGTGGTGCTGAAAACTTCCCAGCTCCGTCTCTGCTCCCCAGTGAGTCTGGATCTCGTTGCCCTTTTCATATTTCCAGCTCTTCTCCTGCTCCGGTTTCCTCTGACTTCGGCGTTTTTGGGTCGGCGGCGCCCTCCTCCGCTCCTCCGCCGTCCTTGGCGGACTACAACGCCCATTCACCCTTTCCCTTTCCTCCCGCAGACGGCGGCTACGACACGCCGACTTCCCAAAACGCGACCGCTTGCGCGGATGATGTAACCTGGCCCGCCAGAGACGAGGGGGGGCTGGTCGGTTTCTGATCTTCGCCCTCCGCGTCCGCGTCCTTCTTCCTGCCTTGCCTTCCTGCTTGCCACTCCCCGGCGGGTCCCCATCCGCGTTTCCTCCGGCGGCGTGTCCGTGGCCAACCAAATAACGGGAAGCTCAGCCTGCTGCACCCGCTTCCCGGAGGCCCTCCCGGTCGGATCGGACTGGGCTGGGGCGCCTTAACCAGCTGCCCTCCGAAGCTGCCCCTTGGGGGCACCCGAGCGCCGCCTCCGTGCGTAAAAACGCACCGCCCGCCAGATGCGCGCCTAGGGCGCGGCGGTGGCGGGCTCGCCAGGCGGAGAAAGGCTGCCTTGCCTCCTCCCCAAACCCCGGGGCTCTGTCGACAAGCCCGGGCTGGGAGGAGGAAGGGAGGAGCCCCGGGGAAAGCGGCCAGCCCCCCGGCTCGCCTCGCCAGCCCGCCCGACCGGGCCTGGCGAGCTCCGTTGCGCGCTTGGAGAGGTTCCCCGCTGCTGCCGCCGCCGCCGCCGCCGCTGGACCGGCGATGAGGTGGGCGAAGCGACGGTTCCCGGCGGGTCGGTGCTGGCCGCAGTTTGCCCCCACGAGATCGGAGCCCGGGCTCCGGCCTTGCCTTTCCTCCCCCTTGGGTAAGAAGCGGCGGCTTCCCCTTTTATCTGATAAATCATTTGAGCCGGAGGCTGCATTTTGGGGAGGGAGGGGCGACTGGTCCCGGAAGCCCGACGGGGGGAAAAAACAACCCTCCGCGACCTTCCCTTCATCCTCAGGCCAGTTTAGGGAACGCTCGGGCGGAGCCGAGAGTGAGAAGGGGCTTCTGCCCATGTGTGGAGTGCCCTCTCTCTTCCCCGGCCCGGAACCAGCCTCGATCCAGACCCATTTCTCCCCCTTTGGGCGGGTTTTCTTAAGTGTGTGTGTTTGCCAATGTTTTGTAGTGTCTGTGATGATGTTGCTGTTTAATGTCTGTCTAAAACCGCCACTTGGGAAAGATAAGCGACCTGAAAGTTGTAAGATGGCAGCCTTTCTCTGGGCCTTGTTGAGCGCGTTCATGACTGCCCTTGGAGATTATCTCTGGCATATTTATAAAAGGAGCATGATGTCGATTTGATTATGACTTATGGCGACCCTTTTCGTGTAAAGAAGACTCAGAAGTGGTCCCTTCTTCTGGGACAGTGTGGCCTCCACCGACTCAGCCACCCGGCCAGCCTAAGACTGTTGTAAGAGAAACAAGGTTCTCTTTTCCTTAGAATTCAAAATCATTTCCTGCTAGACTCCTTAGTGCAGGCATGTCCAAGCTTCATCCCTCCTGATGTTTTGAACCACAACTCCCAGAATTCTAAGCTTAGGTTGCCAATAGCAAAGGACTGTGGGAGTTGCTGTCAAAAACATCTGGAGGCCTGGAGTTTGGACATGCCTGCCTTAGTGGGTCTGGAGTGATTGGCTAATGGTTCTACCAGCCTTCCTGCAGCCATGGCCAAATATGGGTGTAGCCCTGAGCGATAAGCCTAATACAGTGATGGCCAAACTTCAGCATTCCAGATATTTTGGACCACAACTCCCACTGTCCTTTGCCACTGGCAATACAGGCATGGAATTCTGGGAGTTGTGGTTCAAAGCATCTGGATGGCCAAAGTTTGGCCACCACTGGCCTAATAGGTGATAGAACTCAAGTGATGAATTCTCAGCCATCCAGGCGAGTTTATCTGGAAGTTGAGTCATAGCAACTGGACTTCTTTTCTTGAGAGATTGAAACATCCACCCAAAGGACCCAACACCAAAACACAAAAGGAGCAATATAGTATATGTAGTCCAATGCAGTGAGGAGTGTGCAGATCTCTACATTGGAGAAACTAAACAGCCATTAAACTGGAGGGTGGCCCAACATAGGAAGGGCAACAGCTCAGGATCAGAATCAGCAGTACACCTCCATTTGAAGGACAAAGGGCACTCATTCAAAGATGAGGATGTACACATATTAGACAGAGAGGAGAGGTAGTTTGAGGGAGGGGTCAGGGAAGCCATTCATGTGAGTATTAAAAACTCCTCTCTCAACAGAGGTGGGGGCCTCAGGCACAGACTATCTGCCACTTGTCAGGCTGTGATTTCAACAATCCCCAGACAAATCAAAAATAGTTCACACCTCCACCATCAAGGCCATAGCTAACGACCCATACTTTATGGGTTTCAGCACTTTAGGTCGTTTTTCACCTAATGGCCTATTGAGACTATTGTCTAAATAATGAGCCTATTCAGGCCATGGTTCATCTTATGAGCCTATTTCAGACCAGGGTGACAAGAGGTCAAAGTGAACTATGAAATGGAGGACTCGCAATTAGCTTTCCTCAGACTGACGAAGCTGTTTGGATGAGCAGTGAAACATTTCAATCTCTCAGGGGTCCTCAAAGCTTTCAAACAGCGGGCCGGTCCACCACCACCCAGACACCACTGGGGGCCGGATCACAGTCCAAAAGTAGCTGCGGAGGTTGGCTTGCTCACAAAACAGTGGGTAGGTGGGGGGGTTGCAATTGGTCCCAGGGGACGGATTCAGGACCTTGGGGGGGCGCATCCGGCCCCAGGGCCTTAGGTTGAGGACCCCTCCTCTAAAGGAAATAAGTCCAGTTTATTTATACAACTCCCATGACTCAACTTCTAGACAAACTTCTGAGTGTTTCTCTACCTAGAAAACACAGGATAGGGTCACCACAAGCTAGAAATGACTTGACAACACTAATAACCATGAAGACCTCTGCTGAGACCTCACTGAGGACTAGCGGCTTGATCCCACAATTTGATTTTTCTCCCCCTCCTCCTCCCCAGGCTGTTGCTTCCAAAAGCCCAAGGCAGACCCATGACTGATCAGACCTGGAAAGGATGCCGGTGCTGGTAAGGGTGGAATGTCTGTATAGAGAGGAAACTATTTTCTTTTTGCTCCCTTTCTCTAAGTTAACACTCAGCTGGGCCCCACAGGGCGGTTGGCGTCTGCAGCTGAACCCAACCTGTGTCTGCCCGCCCCCCGCCCCCCCCCCCGCTCCCATCACTGCAAACTCCTGCAAAGTTCTTTGGTCTTAACGTACTCAGGGCTGCCTCTTATGCTGAGAGGCTCTAAGCCAATTATGGCGCCTGAGACCAAGCCTCTTAAAAGCACACCACTGCGGGGCTACTTAGATCACAGAGAATTAGGCAGGGGAAGGGCTGGCATGGGCGGATGGTGGGGAGGTGGCGCCTCGTGTCCTTAGGGGACAAGATCCAGGTGTTCTCCAGAGGTTCGGAATAGTCCTTCCCAGGCCGGCCAGTGCACAGTGAGGATGGGGATTTTAGGGTCAACTATTTCAAATATGGTGGGAGTTTGTGTCTAGCCAGGGATGGGATTTTTTTGGGGGGGGGGTGTTGTGACTACAGTTCCCAAAGGAGGTCCGCCTGGCAGACAAGGCACCGGAATGTGGCTCCCCTTGAAAGAAAGGCATAAGCTTTGAGACCTATCTAGGCCAAGCTGTCCTGGAGTTTCCTGTGCCTGCCCCAGTGCGAGCTGGGAGCTTTCTTTCTGAACTGGAAGGAAGCTAGGTCTCAAAACCTTCTGGTTTAGGCCTTTCTGTGTCCCTAAAACACATGTTTTTAAAGCAAAGCTCTTGGATGGGGAATTATGGGCTCCGTAGTACAAAAACCCAATCCCATTTTCTGGCTGCCTCTCTGCTTCTGGTTTGGCTCCGAACCGGGATGGGACAACAGCTGCCTTTAAACTCAACCTTCTTTCCCCTTCTGACCCACTTGGGGCCAACCTGCTTCATTGAGATGAAGGCTGTCAAACATCTGGCCTTCCTATCCCTTGACCTTCCCTATGTTGCCAAGGTCTGTTGAACGTTGGAGGTCTGCAAACATTTGGAAAGCCCTGGGTCTGCGCCGCCTTGATTTAAATGATGGTTAGTGAATAAGCCAGGTTCCCGAATCCTTGTTTCATCCTGGCTTGTTTGCTTGGACAAGCTTGGATGCTTCCTCTGCCTCTTTGGAGCTCGCACTGTGTTCCCATAGACTACATAAGATCATAAGAACAAAAGAAGAGCCCTGCTGGATCAGGCCAAAGGCCCATCTAGTCCAGCTTCCTGTATCTCATAGTGGCCCCACCAGATGCGTCCGGGAGTGTACGAGTCTAGATATCTGTCTCCTGATACCACTCCCCTGCATCTGGCCCTTGAAGGACCCAGGTTTTAAGCCTGGAGATTATACGTCTCCATCATGGTTTGTAACCTGTGATGGACTTTTCCTCCTGGAATCTGTGCAATCCCCTTTTGAAGGCACCCGGGCCAGATGCTATCACCACCTCCTGCGGCAGGGAGTTGCACAGACTCCCAATGTGCTGGGTGAAATAATCCACATGCCTGTTAACCTTTTCAAAGAATTCTAAAAGGTTTGTCAGGCAAGACTTACCCTTACAGAAGCCATGCTGATTTTCTCTCAGCAAGGCTTGTTCTTCTATGTGAGGTCCTCTCCTTGGCTGTCGGCACCGGTCCTGCCCTCGTGTGTTGGACATGTTGCATTTCTCTTTCAGTCTCGTCTCTTCTTCCTCCTGGTCATCCTTTGCACCAGCCCCATCCTTTACCTCTTGCTTTGCCCGCACCTCTGCGTCTCTCTGTGCTGGCAAAGCAGCTGCTGGCACACAGAAGGACCAGAGAGGCCGCGACCCACGGCCTCGGTCTCAGGAGTGGCCCAGTTTGATGGTTACATCAGCGTCCCGGATGGCAAGGTGAGCCGCCGCCCCCCATTTGAACCTCAGTGATGGGACTTTGCTGCAGTGAGATGTGGGTACAGTAGAGTGAGACGAGCAAATCCTGCGGTGGTCAAACGGAGCGTACTGGATATGTGGGTGCAGATTGGGTGTGCGTTCTTTTAACGTGCCTTTCCACCTCTTGAATTAAAAAAGAACCGCACCCTAGAACCCTGTCAAAACACGCAGAAATGCTCTGCATCAGGGATGAGAATCTTCAGCCTTCTTGGGTCCGAATCCTGCCTTTTCTGAGGTCCCCACAAGGGCACTACGTGTTTCCCACACGGCCGTCATGAAGATGAAATAGCCCCATCCTTTCGCTCCTGCTGTTTTCCTTTGGGGCTGTCATACCACAGCAAGCTGCTCCCTTACCAAAAAGAAAGAAAGAGAGAGAGAGAGAGAGAGAGAGAGAGAGAGAAGTTCTGTAAAATTAAATTCCGCACCCCCAGGCCTCAAGCGGTTGCCCCACCGTTGTGTCTGCTGCTCCTTGTGATGCTAGCTTTCTGCTTGCGGGGTGGGTGGTGGATCAATTGGTTTCTATAAAAAAAGCAACTGGGAAGTATTTCCATTGGTTCTTTATTTTAATCTTTCCTTTACTTGTTGGGTGATGGCGGTGGGTTCGACCGGTCTTGGGTCTCCCGAACTGGAAAGCCAGTTCAGAGGGTGGGAAGCGTTACACCTGCAGTTGGAATGGGTCAATCATTTCCCCACACACCCAAACACACACACACACTTTTAACCGAGCCGTCTCTTCCCTTGCACCTTCTTTTCCTCTCTCTAGCCGTTGGTCCGAGCGCTGTGCCGCCAGTGCGCCGTGGTGTCCAGCTCCGGCCAGATGCTAGGCTCTCGCTCGGGACCTGAGATTGACGCCAGCGACTGCGTCTTGCGCATGAACCAGGCCCCCACGCAGGGCTACGAGGAGGACGTGGGCCGCCAGACCACCGTCCGGGTGGTCTCGCACACCAGCATCCCTTTGCTCTTGAGGAACCAGTCGTACTTCTTCAAGCAGTCCCGGGACACCCTGTACGTCGTCTGGGGTCCCGCCCGGCTGATGAACCGGGAGCAGGTTGGCTTGGTTTACCGGACCCTCCTGAAGGTGAAGGAGATGTACCCTGGCCTGCGCCTCTACACGCTGACCGACCGGATGATGGCCCACTGTGACCAGCTCTTCCTGCTGGAGACCGGGAAGGATCGGTGAGGTCTTCTTCTACGGAGGGCAGGGACCTTTCCTCGGCGGAAGGAAGTCCCCAGGTTCGCCCCCACAGTGGCTCTCCACCTGTGGGTCCCCAGATGTTCCTGGACTTCAACTCCCAGAAATCCTGGCCAGCTCACCTAGTGATGAAGACTTCTGGGAGTTGCAGTCCAGGAACACCTGAGGACCCACAGGTTGAGAACCACTGGGTTAGTGGTTAGAATTTCCTGTCCCTCTCCTTGGCCTTGCTGAGGGCAGGATAATGGGAGTTGTAGTCTCTCCACTTCCAGAGGACGGGAGCTGCCCAGAGGTGACGGTGAACCTGGTAAATGAACAGCGTCACATGCCACGTTGCGGCTTAGCCCTTGCCTTGATCGGAGCCTTTCTCAGGAGGAAAGCGGGGATTAAAATATTTTAAACAAATGCTGGTTCATGAGGACTAGAGCCTTAAAGCTGCTTGTTGGGGAGGAAGAGCGTCTCTGAGGCAAAGCAAAGGCTGTGCTTCCAGCAGGTCCCAGATGTGATCTCTTCCATTTCCAAATTGGTCTAGGGGAACATTGTTTGTCATCTGGGAATGGCGTGGGATGGACGCGAGGGGTTTTTCCAAGCTCACGCCTTGTCTGGTGAGAGGAGGGGGGGAAAGGTAAAGGTTCCCCCCCCATGTCCAACTTGAGGGGCGGTGTTCACCTCTGTTTCCAAGCCAAAGAGCCAGTGTTGTGCAAGCCTGTGGCCATGTGGCCAGCATGGCTGAACGCATTTCTTCACACGGAACACTGTTTACCTACCCGCTTTTTACAGCAGTACCTGTTTATCTACTTGCATTTATATGCTTTTGAACTACTAGGATGGCAAGAGCTGGGGGTGAACAGTGGGAGCTCACTCTGCTGCATGGCGCCCAGGATTCGAACCACCGAGCTCCCGACTTTGGAGCTGACCATTTCAGCACTCTAGCCCGCTGAGCCACCATGCCCCGAGAGTGCAGAGGATAGTAGAATGGGAAACCACCTCATTTCCTGCCTTCAGGGCACCCCCCAGCATCGCTAGAGAGGGCTGGAAAAACCATGGTATGTAGAAGGTCATGGGTTCAAGGACCAGCTTCTCCAGACAGAGTTAGGCTAGTAAAAAGTTGCTAGTGACTGCACATCAGAGCTCTTGGGGAATGAGAGTCCAACGCATAAGAACATAAGAACATAAGAAGAGCCGTGCTGGATCAGGCCAACAGCCCATCTAGTCCAGCTTCCTGTATCTCACAAGTGGCCCTGCCAAATGCCTCATGAGACTAGATCTCTGTCTCCTGATCCCACTCCCCTGCATCTGGCCCTTGAAGGACCCCGGTTTTAAGCCTGGAGATGACACATCTCCATCATGGATTGTAGGCTGTGAGGGACTTTTCCTCTAGGAATCTGTCCAATCCCCTTTTGAAGGCATCCAGGCCAGATGCCATCACCACACCCTTTGGCAGGGAGTTCCACAGACTAACAATGTGCTGGCTGAAAAAATATTTTCTTTTGTCTGTTCTTACTCTCCCAGCCCTCAATTTGAGTGGATGTCCCCTAGTTCTGGTATTTTGTGAGAGGGAGAAGAGCTTCCCTCTATCTACTTTACTCATGCCCTGCATTATTTTGTACGTCTCAATCATGTCCCCCCTCAGGTGCCTTTTTTCCAGACTAAAGAGCTCCAAATGTTTTCGCCTTTCCTCATAAGGGAGATGCCCTGGCCCAATAATCATTTTGGTCGCTCTCTTCTGCACCTTTTCCAGTTCTTCTATGTCTTTCTTGAGATGCAGTGACCAGAATTGTACCCAAAAACTCCAGGTGCTGCCTTAATATCTCGCCAGTAGGCAGCTTCTTGGCTCCACAACTTCTCTCTTTCCGACCTTGCAGGATGAAGTCTGGCTCCTTTCTGAGCACGGGCTGGTTCACCATGGTCCTGGCCATGGAACTGTGCCAGCGCATCTTCGTTTATGGCATGGTCAGCGACAGCTACTGCCGGTGAGGCTCTCGGGGGGGGGGGCGTGCTTGTGCCGAGGTTCAAGGATGATGGGAGGTGTGATCCAGCAACCTGAGGGAAGCCTGCAGAGATAGGCAAAAGCATCGTGTGGACATCCATTCCTCCCCTCCCCTCCAAAATAAAAGGGATCTAGTCAGGCCTTACAATGATAAAATCCTAGAGTTGGGAGAGACCTCAAGGGCCATCCAGTCCAACCCCCTGCCATGCAGGAACCCCCATCACAGTATTTTTGACAGGTGGCCATCCAGCCTCTGCTTAAAAACCTCCAAAGAAGGAGACTCCACCACCCTCCTTTGGGGCAGCATCTTCCACTGCAGGACAGCTCTGTCATGAAGTTCTTCCTAATGTTCAAATGGGATCACTTTTCCTGTAGTTTGAAACCATTGCCCCGAGTCCTAGTCTCTCAAGCCATGGAAAACTAACCTGTTCCCTCTTCAATATGACATACTTTCAAGTATTTAAACATAGCTATCATATCCCCGCTCAGCCTTCATTTTGAAAGGTTAAACATTCCCGGTTCCCTAAGCCGTTCCTCATAAGACATTTCTTCCAGAACTTCAACCATCCTGGTCGCCCTCCTCTGCACCCGCTTGAGGTTGTCAGCATCCTTTTTAAATTGAGGTGCACAGAACTGGACACAGTACTCCAGGCGGGGTCTGACCAGAGCAGAATAGAGTGGTACTTTCACCTCCCTTGATCTAGACACGATGGTTCTGTTGAGGCAACCAAGAATCGCATTGGCTTTCCTGGCCGCTGCATCACACTGCTGCCTTAGATAACGATTGTCCTCTTGAAGACATCTTGAATCGGTCACTCAAAGCCATTGATTAATTTTCCTGGCCATATGGCTGGAAGAGACAGGCCAACTGGTTAATCAATTGGTAGTCGGGAACCTTAAGCCCCGGGGTCTAACCGTGTCCACCTGCAGCTGGAATCCAGATCTCTGGGTTTCCCCCTTGGCCCAATGAATCTGGGCCTGGACTCGGTGGATGTTAGGTGCCAACGAGTCCCTTTCAAGGAGTGGCCTGCAACATGTCCTGGCCTCAGTCGCCCTGGTCAGTTCTTGCAAACCCACTCAACCTTGTGGTTTCTTTTAGGGATTCAGTCCATCTCATATCATCTGGCCTTCCTCTTTCCCGCCTGCTGTCGCCTTTTGCTTGCATGATGGCCCTTCCCGGAGGGTCTGCCTGCTCATGATGTGTCCCAAATCCAATGCTGTCGCTTGATCGTGTCTGCTTCCAAACTTAACGTACCTTCTCCTATTTTGTTTTGGGTTTCTTCGCCAAACCCTCCGTGACGGACAGCAACCACAGCCAGCCCCCCGTGCCTTACCACTATTTCGAGAAGGGAAAACTGGACGAGTGCGTGATGTACCTGGCGCACGAGCGTGCACCCCGGGGTGGGCACCGCTTCATCACCGAGAAGGCCATTTTTTCACGCTGGGCTAAGAAGAAGGACATCGTCTTCACTCACCCCTCGTGGCCGGAGGGGCAGAGGTGACCCCGGGGACTATTTCACGACTTGATCTCGTCCGTCAGGCTGTGGCCCAGCCCTGGGAAGACCACGGGCAGCAGCAGTGGGGGACTGGTCCCCCAAAAGGACACTTTTTAAACCCTCCGATCTTCCCAAAGCTTGTTGGGCAAACTCCATCTGAACCGCTTTCAAACATCCGAGAACCGTTCTGCTTTATTTATTTTTTTCCTGGCAGTGGAGCTGATGGAGACTGTCCTGTGCAGGGGCAGATGATCAAGGAGACTAACGAGGCCTTTTTAAAGGATCTGTGCTTTTCACCGCCCTACTCACTTCCAAAACTTGGGAAAAAAAGGTCCTTTTCTAAGGGTCATGCTTAAACCTCATAGACATCATCGTAGGGTGCTGATTTTAACAGTAGCCCTGGAGCTGAAGAAAAATACATGTCTTAAACAGGATGGGCATATGCCTTCTGACCTATTATTATGAAATAATCTGCTGGCGCTATGGGTCATTTTTCAAGTGGGTTCGAGAGGAGGGGAGTCCTGCAAGACCTTGAGCCTTCTCGATGAAACCGGGGATCGAACTGGAGGAAACAGGATCGGCTGGTGACATTTGGGGCAGACTTCATGTCCCGTGTGGGTACCTCCTGAACTTACTTGAGTGTCTGCCTGTGTGTGCCTGTGAACGTGACACAGCCCTGACTTTTGTCCTGTCGTGGTTTCAAAAGAAATATTGTATTTCCTGGTCTGGGTATATAAAGTGGTGTATTTCCATTCTCCCGGCTTCCTTTCCTTATTAAAATGAAGCGCACATTTTTGCGGGTTTTGGGGTGGTGGACGCATTCTGTCGAGAGGTGCCAGGGCTGGTTCTTTTGTTCTTGTTGTCCTGCCTGCATGGCTGTGTCTCAGTGTCTTCCAGAATGCCATCTTGCCAAACACTTTCCTGAAAGGTGATGTCAAATAAAAGAGAGTTTAAAATAATAATACCCCCCTCCCCCAAAAAACCATGCCACGCTGGGTTGGATGAGGGTGGCTTCTCCCTCAAAGAGTTTTTGTGGTGGGTGGGTCTTTACAACCCCTAGCAGCCCCGCCCAGAAAGGATAAGGGTCAGGGATCATGGGGTACGTAGTTCAAACCATGCCAGGCAGGATAGCCTCTCGCTAGGCATTCTAGGTTTTCAACTGAGAAGGTACAAACCATTTTTAGGGGTCTGAAAGCACTATGTAGGGGGACAGTGTGGTGTAGTGGTGAGAACCTTGCCTTGGACCTTTCACAGAGACCTAGGTGGTGCTCCCCAGTGAAAACTGTCCAGGTGGGCCTGGGGGTAATGGGATTTGGAGTCCTATAAATATACCAAAGGCTGCTGGTTGCCTCCACCCTTGATTTATGAGAACACATAAGAAGAGCCATGCTGAATCAGGCCAAAGGCCCATCTAGTCCAGCTTCCTATATCTCACAGTGGCCCCACCAGATGCATCCGGGAGCGCAGGAGACTAGATCTCTGTCTCCTGACATCTCCATCATGGTTTGTAACCTGGGATGGACTTTTCCTCCAGGAATCTCTCCAATCCCCTTTTGAAGGCATCCAGGCCAGAGGCCATCACCACCTCCTGTGGCAGGGAGTTCCACAGACTAACAACATGCTGGGTGAAAAAATATTACTTGTAGTCTGTGGATTGTCTCTGGAGGGAAGAACAGATTCTCCAGAGAAAGCAAATCAAGAGTGTATTTTGCAGGCGTCAAAGGTCTCTCAAACTCCCTCTGGCATCTCCCCCCCCCCCCCAGCAACTTCCCTCCAGGCTTCTGAGTGGCACCAACAATGACCTCTTTGTTTGGGGCCTTTCAGAAGGAAGAACAAAGCCTCTCTTGAAAGTTCTTAAGTATGGGGAGGTTTCTGGGAACTTCATTGTGTTGTTCAAGTGACCGAAACCAGAGAGAGAAAGAGAGAGGAAAAGAGAGAGAGAGGAAAAATCCGGCTGCTTGATGTATGTCCCCAAAGCCCTATTCTGGTATAGTTGGCCTTTGAAGATAAACTGCAGCTAGCCCTGGAGGTTTTGCCTAGCTTTGGCAGAAAAGATCTCTAGCCAGCGCTTCTTATTTATGGATTGATCCATCCAGTCATTTATTCATTTAAAATATTTTTTATTCCATCTTTCTCCTTAAAAAAAGGATCTAAGGCAACTGTCATAGTTAAAAACATAATATTAAAAGCTACAATCATCAACTTATTCAAATGTTTTAAAAGAGCAAAATAAAGGTTATATATAAAATCTGAAGAAGTGGACTTGTCCATGAAAGCTCACATTAAAATATAGATGTTGGTCTTGAAGGTACCGTGCCATTTTTGTCTTCTTTATTTTTTCATCTTTCTTTGGATTTTAAAAAGTTTAGTAAAAATCTTTCTCCATGAAATTAAAGGGCATAAGACACAGCTGATTAATATATGTATGTGTGTGTATATATATCAAAAACTAAAAGCTAGACTGACTTATAAATAAAAACAAAACTGAGGACTAATACTTTTATTAGGCAATCAAAATGCCTGAAAGGATTAAATAAGCTATATTCTTTGTATTAAAAATAGATGGAAGTAAAGATGGATAGAAGAGTGATGGGATATGAAAGTACTGTATGCTCATTTAAGCTGAGAAGGGAGATATGAATTATACTGGGCTCAAATGTTGGGGAAAAACTGATTGAAGTGGTAACACAACAGAAGACAAGCAGTATATTTGTTATATGTAACCTAGTGTAGAAAATAAATTTAAAAAAAATTTTTTAAATGCCTGAAAGGAGAGCAGGCTTCAGAGAACCACAGAACGCTTCATCGCCTTGATGGAGTTATGGAGAACTTGGAAGCTTCCCCTTTTCTCTGGTATTTGAGCTGCTCCTGACATTGTCCAGTGGATAAACAGAGCCATGCGAGACAAAGACAAAGCCAGACGCCTGGCTGACAAATAAACGGACTCAATGGATTGAGCTTGTTGCAACAGACGGAGCTGGGTTCAAGACAGGCTGGGTCCCATGGCTGTATCTGCAGAAGCCAGAAACAAAGATGCAGTCCAGGTTGCTGTCACCTGAGGCTGCCTCACCAGGTTGGTCTCTCATCTTAACGTGCCTAAATATAAAGTAAAATACAGTGGACCCTCATATAATAAACAGTTTGTATAACATAAAATCTGTCCAACATAAAAAATTCTGGAGATAGGGGAAATTTGCTTAACAGAATTGCCTATGGGGCGAATCCATACAACATAAAATGGTTGCAATTAGGGTTTACTCTGTTTTCAATGCATTCCTATGGGAAATTTGTATAAAAGAAAATTTGCTTAACAGAAAATTTCATTTGGAACAAATTAATTCCTTTATAGAAGGTGCCACTGTATTTTTTTAATGAGTAGGAATGTTAGGCGTTCCCCCGCCCACATCTAAATATTGTTTTATGAGCACTACTTTTTAGAAAATAGGCCTCCCCTGTTTTATCTAAGCCGCTCCAGCCTGTACAGACGAGTCCCTAACCCTTTCTAGCATCAAAACAGCCCTGCGAGGTAGGTTAGGCCAAAGAGGGAAGAGCCCGGAAAGCGATGGATCAGGCCCGAGGGCTTTGTCCGTGCAGTGGGGAAGCCCCGGTGATTTGAACGCCACTCTCCTCCTTTTGGGGCAGAACGGGTGACCTTTGGGTTCCAGTTCGACATGTCAAGGATGCTGCAGCACAATTGCTTGTCATCGGCTGCACTCAAACACGGCCCACGCTGTGCAAAAATGGAGCCTTAATTCTTGCCCAAATCAAAGGTGTGGGGTTCTCATTAAAAAAAAAATTAGCAGCCCCAAACAACAGGACAGGCTGCTCTACCCAGACGGGAGACACGGAAAGCCTCCTTCTTCAGTGTCACCACCCCGATGGATGGAGATGTTGTCTGGAGGAACAGGGGAGAAAGCGATGCAGCGTTGCTATGGCAACTCGGAGAGCGGCGTAACCAAGGGGAACCTGGAAAAGGTTTGAGAGGAGGCCTGCCACTCAGGGCCTGCTTGCGTCAGAAGGACCGCATCGGCGTTTCTGGGCTGCTTTTTTTGGTTCTGGCTTTGCCTTTTAGTGGCTTTTAAACCGCCCGGGATCAGAGAGTCCAAAAGAACAGCCTTCTTCACCACCTCCCCCGCCTCTACCGATCTCCGCAAACCAGATATTTATTTATTTATCTGCTGGTGGCAGAGGCTTCTTGGTGGTGGCCCCCAGCAGTCAAATGGCTACCCGAAGTGTATACTCCCAGGCGGTTCTTATACTATCTTCACCCTTTGAACTGCAGGCAAAGCAGATCCCAGACTGTCACGCTATGGATGATATTTGATCTGCCTTGGCTGCCTTTCACCTTCTTTCTTATGGTTTCTGCTCTCAGGTTTGTTTTGTTAGAGAAGCTGTTTGACAATGGTGTTGACTGAATTCCTTCACCACTTTGAAACATTGTAAACACTGTAATGTGTGAAATCTACAAAAAAGGCCAATAAATCCTTGTCACTAAAGAGCAAGCAGGCATAAAAAAAAAACCTGACCAGTTTCCAATTTGCCCTGCATCTCCCTATTTTTTTATAATTTACTCATCATTTGGTTTTACTTAAAACTGGGTGCCCTCAATAACTGAACAGTACAAAGCTGCATTTCCAGATTTCATAGAATCATAGAATCATAGAGTTGGAAGAGACTTCAAGGGCCATCTAGTCCAACCCCCTGCCATGCAGAAACCCCATCACAATATTTCCGACAGATGGCCATCCAGCCTCTGCTTATAAACCTCCAAAGAAGGAGACTCCACCACCCTCCTTTGGGGCAGCAAAGTTCTTCCTCATGTTCAAATGGAATCTCTTTTCCTGTAGTTTGAAACCATTGCCCCGAGTCCTAGTCTCTGAAGCCATGGAAAACAAACCAGTCCCCTTTTCAATGTGACATCCTTTCAAATATTTAAACATAGCTATCATGTCCCCTCTCAGTCTTCTTTTTGTAAGGCTAAACATTCCCAGCTCCCTAAGCCGCTCCTTGTAAGACATTTCTTCCAGACCCTCAATCATCTTAGTCATCTCCCCAAAAATCAGTTCGGCACCCTGAATCTTTTCCTCTGCTAGTCTTTTTAAAAAATGAAGTTACTAGTCCCTTTTGTTTCAGGAAGGACTAAGAAACACACCAACCTCTATAAGACTGGAGCACGCTGGGAGTGAGTTTTGATACCTGTTCCATTTTCAGGGTTTTGCTAATTAACAGAAAAATATAGGAGTCGGGGGGGAGGGGAACACAGACGAAGATTTGAATGGAGCCTGAAGCTGCACCTGCAGATTCGCCAGTCAATGTGGAAAAGATGGGTTGATGGGTTTTGATCTGAACAGAATTCATTACAAGCTGGAAGGGAGCTGATGATTTATATCTATTTCAAGCCACTTCTTTCTCTCTTTGAATAAATCATGCCTTCATAAGAACAACCTTGCTGGAAGAGGCCACAGCCCATCCAGTCCAGCATTCTGTCTCACACAGTGGCTCACCATTTGCTTCAGGGTATTCCCCAGCAGATGCCTTCACCTGCTTATGATTCCCCACTGATGGCATTGAAAGATATCCTGCTTGTCTCTCTAACCCAGAGGTTGTCCTTAGGCATCCATAAGGATAGCCGTGGATGCCCTGGTTCTCCATGAACTTGTCCAATCCTTTCTTAAAGCTGTCAAGACTTAGCCGTGTCACCACTTTCTTTGTTAGTGGCTGGCTGATGGCCCCCCGCCCGCCCCCGACTCCAGTCTTTTTTATATCAGACCTGGAGCCAGTTCAGGCCATGGGGCAGGCGATGGGAAAGCCGGCGTGCTTTAGGACCTGGGAAGCCACCAGATCCAAAAACAGAGGGAGTGATTTCTCTCTCTCTCTCTGGATCCCAAAAGGGCTGGTGCTGGCTTCCATCCCCCCCAACTCTTTTTCCCCCACAGCTCCCAGTTCGAGTGGGGGAATGCATGATGGGGGAAGTGGTCCCAGCCTGAGAGGCAGGCGGAGGTGCAGAGGGACACATCAGTCAGCCCCAACGCATCTTTCCAAGGATGCTCTGGGAGCATCTGGAAGAGGGGGGGTGGCGGCGGCGGATGGAGCGCGCCAGCTTAATGGGGGCCGTGGCTTAGGGATGGGAGCGCCTGGACCAGCAAGGGTTGATCCCTAGGTTTGCTGCCCACACCTCCGCCCACCCACTCTCTCTCTCTCAATCTCTCTCTCTCTCTTTCAATCTCGCCAGCCCCAGAGAGGACTGTTTGGCTTGGATGGGTGAGTTCTCAGCAGAACTGGAGGCCCTGGAAGGGGAAAAAAAACGCTGCTTTATTCCTATTTTTAGGTGCCTGTGCCGGCTTTGCCTTGGTGCTGGGGGAGAACCGAAGAGGAGGAGGAGCAGGAGGAGGGAGGGAGGCAGGCAGGCAGGCAGGCAGGCCTGCCCCAGAGGGACCCAGGTGTCCAGGGCTGTCAGTTCTCACTGGGTACCACCTTGGAAAGGTGGGGTGTATGTGAGTGGCCCAGGGGATTGTTCCTGAAATAGGTGGTTCTGTTGGTTGATTGGGTTTTGTTCTTCGTTTGTGTGTGTGTGTGTGTGTGTGTGTGAGTGAGTGAGAGAGAGAGAGAGAGAGAGAGATGTTTGGTGGGAAATGGTGCCGTTGCATAATAACGAAGCTTTAAAAGAGACCGGTGCTGGTGCCCACAAGAGGCTTACAGAAGGGACAGCCGGGTAGGTTGTATGGGGGGCCCTGCTGCAGGGTGAACTTTGGAAACCGGATGATTTCCAGGAGCAGATTTGGGGGCACAGCTGGGGCACAGCTGGCTTACTGTGGGGGTGTCAGGGGGGGTAGAGAGAAACACCACCCCCCTCATTCTTCCATTGGCATCTCTCTCATGCTGGGTGCCACTGATTTTTTGAAAGCTACTCTGGGCCAAAGCTGGTGGGATTTGGCCAGGAGACCAACTTGCCAGGATTTGGAAATGCTTTTGCCCTAAACCCCAGAGGGCCACGGCTGCCAGTCCGAGAGGACGAGATCGGCCAAATATAAGGTCCCTTCCCCCTGCTCTGCCTTTGGGTTCCAGATAAACCCTTAATTTCAGGAGAGGCAGCCGTGTCCACTGGTCTCGGCGTCAAAGCGAGAGGCTCGTGCCGCCTTGAGGACTAGCAGATTTATTTTAGCAGGGGATCTGTCTGCTTGCCTCCCTGTGGGATCACAAGGTGAGGGTGGCGGTTGTGCCCGTGAGGGCGATGGGGTGGCCCTGAGTGTCGAAAGGGAGGGGGCTGTTCTGAGCATCATCTCCTGCTGTCTTGCATCGTGAGGTTTTAATGAAACAAACTTTTGGAACGACCAGGGGTTTTAGGGGCAGATATAGGGGAAAAGTTGGCCCGTCTGCTATATTTTAAGGGTGTTTATGTTTTTTTCGCCACCAGCTTTCTGTGCACGAGCCCATCGGACCTGATCTTTGAGAAGCCAACTCTTCCTCCTGTAGCCATGCCAGAGTAAGAAGAGACACCCATCCGGTCCAGACCATGGCAGGGCGATCTTGCGCCCGGGACTGGCACCGTCTCATGGCTCCCCACGAAGACGAAGACCCGCCCAAGTGCGCCCCCCGACTTTCCCCACATGTGACATCCAGCCTTGGTAAGGAACGGAGGTTTTTATTTTGTTTTCTCAAACAATATTTTCATAGGGCTTAAAAATACCAGGAGAGCCGCACTAGGGAGGTTTCGCCTTGCCAGATATGTGGGGGATGGGTGGGTTTGGAGTCCCTGCATTTCCACCAAGGCAGGGTCAAGGCAAAAACTAGTCTAGAAGCACCATCTCCAATCCCTGCAGGGCCATAAGCATCCCGCTCCCACAGAGGGCTTAAAAATGTTTGAATAATAGTTGGCCTTGGTGTTTGTTCCCCGGGCAACCCCTGTGGCAGGATTTTAAACCTAAAACAGGGCTGC
>JAHTLZ010000089.1:3113172-3165985 GCA_023846285.1 Phrynocephalus versicolor | reverse complement strand
TGGATACGTCAGGGAAAGTTGTTGTCGATGGAGGTGGGCGGATTAGAACCCCCTGCCTTTCTTGTTTATATTTTCTCCACAGGAAACGCTGCAAAGCATGTTTGGGTCCCCGAGAGCAAACGAGGCTGGCTTTCAGTCTCCAAGATCTATCCAGTTTCTAGTCCTCAGTGAGGCCAGCCTTCCTCTTGGGCGATAACTTCACGTCTGTCTTTGTTCCGCGACTAGTTTTGTACCGTGACAGCATTGGTCGCAATCACGTGGTTTTGTCCCGGTTTCAGTGTTCCCATGGTTGTGATAACTTGTCTCGTGACAAGTGTTACCTCATGGTCTAGCTTCCTTTTTCCTTTTGGGGGGGTGGGGGCTTAAAAAAATCTTTTTCGATATTTCGCTTCTGAAAAGTCAAAATTAAAAAAACGGACACAGTTTTCTGAGAGAAACGAATGTTTTGTGGTGTGACAGTCATTACTACACAGTGTCTTGTCTCAGAACAGAAAGCAGGAACAAAGAATGACAAGGGAAAACCCAACTCCAGCACCAGATACAGTATTGTCACGCTTAACACCCGTTCTGGGGGCATGGTTGAGACAAATTTCAGTAGTTGTGCGACGGACGTGAAGTAACTTTTCTTTGTACCACTCCTAAGCACAACACTAACAGAGACAAAACGGACATGAAATAACCGCCTTGACGGCCCAACTTGAGCCCCTCTCTGCGTTGCGGGGAGTGAGAATGGCCCGATGGCAGACCCCCCCCCTCAATGCACACATGGCTTCCCTGAGTGCAGAAAACTAGCTTTTTGTGCAAAACGGTCGGTCTAGACCTCTTTTCTCCGCTTTTATTTATTGGTTTAGACTCTTCCAGCCCAGTTGTCCATTGTGATATAATGATCTTGTGTAGAGCGAGAGGGGAATCCTGTGGGTTGTAGAATCCATCCTTTCCCGTGACGGCTCAAGTGGGCAATTGAACTTGCAACCTCTCTGTCTCTGCAGCCGGGGACCTAAGCCACCACCGAGCTACCCACCCTCTCTTTATTTTGAGGGCCATGACTGACTTCCCTCTTATTTTCCCCTCCACAGTTGCTTCAGGTCCCGCTCCGCCTGAACGTAACAGCCGCAGCGAGGAACCGGAAAACTGTTCTTGTGTTAGACTCGGTGGCGTATACGCTTTGGAAAATCACCACGGAGGACCATTCACTTCCTTTGTCTTTCGTGAGTACCCAGTCCTGTTTTCCCGTCCTGCCCATCGGTGAGCAGAATATTTTAGGGCGTCTAATGAGGATGGTGGGGGACAGAGGGCCAGCCCTACCCTTAGGCAGAATAGGGCGCCTCCAGCAGGGATTTTAACCCCTGTGAAATTCCTTGGAGTGCACACACACCTAACCAGGTCTTTGGTTAAAAAAGTCTCTCCTGGTCTTTCCTCTTAAAAATTAAACTCCTCCATGCATAACACAGAGACATGCAGAGGAAGCTCAGGAGGGCAAGAGGGTTAAGAAAAAGACAAACAACCCATCTAGTGCTTCAGCTTTTCAACTAAAGAGGCCGTCTCGTTACTTTGCTCCAAACTCTTTATAAAGTGCACTTTAAAGGTACAGATGCGATGCATCCCGGGATAACTCTTTTTTACTGATGCATGCTGGAAATTCGTTATCCGAGGCAGCCCATAGGGAAAAATCGTTATCCGAGGCAGACCTGTACCTAGTAATTGCAATTCATTATCCAAGGCAGCCCATAGGGAAAATTCGTTATTCGAGCCAGCCCTATACGTGGAAATTGCAATTTGTTATCTTAAAAATTTGTTATCCGGGGCATTCGTTATCCGAGGTATTACTGTATTTGAAAAGTGCTCTCCCGTTGTTCCTCAGTCTCCTCTTCTCCAGGCGAAACATGCCCAATTCTTTCTGAAGCCCTCAGGGGGCTTCGTTTCCAGCTAGTGATGGGCACGAAATGAAAATATTATGTTTTGCTTCCTTTCCTTTCTGCCCCCCACTTTTTTGGTTTTGTTTCGTACAATTTTTTTTCAAAAACAATTCGTATGAAACAAACCACTAACGAATTGGTTCATGTGGAATTTGTACAAAACGAACCACTAATGAAGTGGTTTGTGTGTGGAAAGTGGTGAAGGAATATAAAGGTTTTTTTAAAGCCTGGAGGTTTTTTTAAAAAAACTTTTTCCCTCCCCCAAGTGGCTTACAGACGGAACAAAATGGTTCGTTTCAACAACAACAACAAAAACACACTATTTTGTTTCATCTATAATGACATGCTTCTTACATAAGAACATAAGAACATAAGAAGAGCCCTGCTGGATCAGGCCAACGGCCCATCTAGTCCAGCTTCTTGTATCTCACAGTGGCCCCACCAAATGCCTCTGGGAGCGCACAAGACTAGATCTCTGTCTCCTGCTACCACTCCTCTGCATCTGGTCCTTGAAGTACCCCGGTTTGAAGCCTCGATTATAAATCTCCATCATGGTTTGTAACCTGTGATGGACTTTTCCTCCAGGAATCTGTCCAATCCCCTTTTGAAGGCATCCAGGACAGATGCCATCACCACCTCCTGGGGCAGGGAGTTCCACAGACTAACAACGCGTTGGGTGAAAAAAAAATTCTTATGTCTGTTCTTACTCTCCCAGCCCTCAATTTGAGTGCATGTCCCCTAGTTCTGGTATTTTGTGAGAGGGAGAAGAGCTTCTCTCTATCCACTTTACTGATGCCCTGCATTATTTTGTACGTCTCAATCATATCCCCCCTGAGGCGCCTTTTTTCCAGACTAAAGAGCCCCAAATGTTTTAGCCTTTCCTCATAAGGGAGGTGCCCCAGCCCAGTAATCATTTTAGTCGCTCTCTTCTGCACCTTTTCCAGTTCCACTATGTCTTTCTTCAGTTGTGGTGACCAGAATTGTACACAATAATCCAGGAGCGGCCTTACTATTGTTTTGTATAATGGCATTATAATGTTGGCTGTTTTATTTTCAATCCCCTTTTTGATAATCCCTAGCATGGAATTGGCCTTCTTCGCCGCTGCCACACACTGGGGAGACACCTTCATGGAGCTGTCCACCAACACACCAAGATCTCTTTCCTGATCCGTCACGGATAACTCAGAGCCCATGAGTTGATAGATAAAGTTTTGATTTTTTTTTGTCCCAATATGCATTACTTTACATTTGGCTACATTAAATCGCATTTGTCATTTTGTAGCCCATTCTCCCTTGTGTCATTTTGTTTCGTTACCTAATGACACGATGAAACAGCATTTCGTTTTTCGTTTTGTGTCCATCCCTATATCCAGCCCCTTCCACACTTGTGCAGGATGACATTTGGCATCCATCCTGTAATTGATATACAGTAATACTTTGGTTTGCAAGCACAATCCGTTCTGGTCACAGACTGATGATGACAAGGTACTGGAGTTGGTGAAAGTGTACGGACCCCGAGAGCGATTCCTTTTGGGCAGTCGAGGGGGTGTAGAATTGTGACCTGCAAACAAGGGGGGGGGAGAGGCACAAGCACACGCTACAGCAAGACAACCAATCCGTTTGCTGCAGCGAAGAGTCTAATCAGTAATCTGGACTTGAGGTGGTGGAAATCGGACAGATTGCTTTTCTCTTGCATTCGAATCCCCCTCCCCCAAACCCCACAAAGGAACAAACCAACCTGGAGTGATTTCTATCTCAGATAAGGGAGCTTTGCTAACTCTTTGCATTCAAAATTGCCTCCTATCTGAGTCAGATAAATTAAACTCGATCCGTAAACGGAGAGGAACCCATCCTGGGTCCTCAGGGCAGTGGTAAGGATGGGGTTCTCATCACCGACCCAGCTGGTGTTAAAGACTTCTGGGAGTTGTAGTCCAAGAACATTCAGGGCAGCCACTGCTTGGCCTTCTGGGACTTGTGTTTGAGAAAAGGAACTTTTCCAAGTGTTGGGCTTGGGCCTCTGGTAGCTCTCACTTCCTCTGGTGGAGGGGCCAAGGGCCGACTGCCCTGTGACGCACAAGGGGGGAGGGGGGACATTTCCCATTTCCTCTGGCTGTTTGCACTGAGTTCCCTTGGCTCCAGACGGTTCAAGCATCTCCGTGGAGTTGTGTTCACCAAAATAACATTGAAAAAAAAATAATTCCCCAGCAAAAGCTTTTCCTATTTGTGTCTAATAATAATAATTTTCAAAAGGCAACAATAGGAGCGGGAAAGGGTTTACGCTATCTGATCGAGCTTGGCACCATTCGCTCACGCTGGATGTCCCTGGTCTGCCTGCCTGCTCCATTCTGTGCCGGGACGGAGGGCAGGAAGGTCAATGGCAGAGCCGGCCGGGCGTTTAGTCCCATACATGACGCCTCCCTATGCCGTCCTGGGCTGGCACAGTTGGGGACAGATTACGGGCAGTGACGTGTACGCGGGGGGGGGGGGGGCGGCAGCTGCCACAAGGCTCAGGAAAACCCCTCTGGCATGTCACGCTGATTCAGCCTTCCTCCTCTAATGGTTCTTGAAGAGCAGCCCAAGAATGGAAAACAGTTTAAAGAAAGAAAGAAAGAAAGAATGGGGAGAGGGGGAGGGAGAACGGGAGGAAAGAGAAAGAAAAGAAGAAAGAAAGAAAGAGGAAAGAAGGAAGGAAGAAGGGAGGGAGGGAGGGAGGGTCAAAGAAAGAAAGAAAGAAATGGAGGGAGGGTGAAAGAAAGAAAGAAAGAAAGAAAGAAAGAAAGAAAGAAAGAAAGAAAGAAAGAAAGAAAGAAAGAAAGAAAGAAAGAAAGAAAGAAAGAAAGAAAAAGAAGAGGAGGACTGGGGGAGGAGAGAACTGCTATCTAGAAATGAAAGACACTATTTTATGGGGAAATAGAATTTGCTTTTGCATAATTTTGCCCTTTTTGAACATATCAGGGAAAATTCAATTACTCTTCAAACATTCGCACTTCGCTCCATGTTCCAATGGAATTTGTGGGTCAAAGATTAACACAGAAACAGAGTGCGTCGAAACTGTGGTCACCTCATGCTTTTTGGAGGGAGAGGGAAGGTTTTTTTGTTGTTGTTGGCCTAAAACAAGTCCAGCAAGTCACACAAATATTAATTAATACAGGGGAACATTTCTTGAATGACCTGAATTGAAGATCCTTGTGGATCCCTTCCAAAATCTATCCCAGCATCAAGTGAAAGACCCACATTTCCTGAAGGTTTTGAAAGGTGTCGTTTGAAGCGTTGAACGCCATCAGCTTATGTTTGAGTCTTGCTTTATGGTTCCCATTGCTTTTACTCATTACTTACTCATTTGTAGTAATTATTTGACAGTTTTCAACAGTATTTGAGAAGTCGCTACAAAGCATGTAGGGGTTTTCATTCAGCTTTCTGTTTTCAGGGGGATGGATAACCCTCCTTCTCTTATCTTGGGGGGTTTCCTTGACATGGATCCTGTTTGCACTCAGCTGTCAGTGTTTCCAAGTAATTTTACGTTTCACATTTTAAAAAATATACTACATGTTTAACTTCTCTTAAGCCAAAAGAGCCCTCAAAACACAAGTCCAGTAAGAAAAGGGAAATACAGTGGTCCCTTGTATAAAGGAATTAATTTTTTCCAAATGAAATTCTGTTAAGCAAATATTCCTTTGTGCAAATTTCCCATAGGAATGCATTGAAAACGGATTAGTCCCTAAACACGACCATTTTTCTGTTGCACGGATTCGCCCCATAGGCGATTCTGTTAAGTGATTTCCCCCTATCTCCTATCTGCTGCTATATATGTCTGAAGAAGTTCACATGTGAACGAAACGTTACATTAAAATATGAAAGTTAGTCTTTAAGGTGCCACATGTTTGTGTCTTTTATTTTATTTTATTTTGTTTTGTTTTTCTTTGAATTTTGCCTGAAATTCTTGAAAAGACTAACACGGCTACCCTCTTTGAAACCCCCTATCTCCTGAAATTTTTTCCTTTAAGCGGATTTTTGGTTAAACAAACCACTTGTTTTACGAGGGTCCAAAGTAAACACTGTGGACATTGGATAACATGAGAAGTCTCTGGATCAGAAATAAAATATGCCAGGGCCGTATTCTGAGTCATTATGATCAGTAACCTCCAGCATATACGCTGGAAAGTTTTAGAGAGTGCCGCACCAAAGGCCAGGCTGGTGAGGGGAGCATGGGAGTGGTAGTACAAACAAGTAGCTTCCCTGAGCTCTGTCACGGCGGGAGGAGGGTGGGGGGAATGACTCATTTGTTTTTAACAGAGCTTTTTACATGTTTTAATTTTATTACTTCTTGATATTCTGCTTAGTAGCATAGGCTTACATGTCGATATAATTTGCTGGTGCTTCTGATACGAATCACAGAAGAACAGCGATTTCAAAATAGGATGGAATCTGTTTCCAGTTGTTCTGGGCAGCAGATTCAATCAGCCCCTCCAAAGCATTGCCTTGTTTAAAAAGCCCGGCCAACCTCGCTGGGTCGATGGTCGACGTCTGCCTTGTTTGTTTTGTTTTGTTTTTCTGATCTGACTGCAGACAACAATAGGTTATAAAATGGCTTTGATCCTTCACCCAGACTTAACCCTTCTCTTCTTCCCCTCTGTCTCTTGCTGAGATCTCCCCGACAAGGGTCAGGAAGAAACAATACGCCCTCCCATTTCTCTGCCCTACGGGTTCAACGGCATATAAAAATAAACCCCAAACATACTGTATCTACGGCTGTAGCTGCTCATAGCTGTTCAGTGGCCCAGCGAACCCCATTGCATGCAACAACGATGCGTTACTGATGGCTTCTGGTCATCATACAACGACAGTGTGTGTGTTGTGTCATTACAGTCGTGACAGACTCTTTGTGACCCCATGTCCATGGAGTTTTTTTGGCAGGAATACTGGAGTGGTTTGCCAGTTCCTACTCCAGGCGCCTACAGCACCTGGTATTCCCTGGTGGTCTCCCATCCAAGTACTATCCAGGGCCGACCCTGCTTAGCTTCTGAAATCGGGTGAGACCGGATGTGCTTAGGGCATCTAGCCAACCTAACAACGACAGTAATTATATTTATTTCCTTTTTGGACACGCACCGCCCAGGAAGTCATCCTCAGAGGACAGTGAGAACAGGAAGCCGTCTAACCCAGGCATGTCCAAACTTCGGCCCTCCTGATGTTTTGGATCACAACTCCCAGAATTCTAAGCTTAGATTGCCAATGACAAAGGACTGTGGGAGTTGCTGTCCAAAACATCTGGAGGGCCGAAGTTTGGGCAAGCCTGGTCTAACCCAATGGGCAAAGGGAGACCTTCCAGATGGGTAGACCTTGAGGCCTCTATCGGGCTAAACCTCACCGGCCTTGCACCCAAAATCTGGGATGCCTGCCAAGGGCAGGTGGCCAGCCATTTCCCGCTTGGTTGCTCATGCTCGCCGGACAATGCGTGTGCCTGGGGAAGCCAAGGAGAGGGTCTAGACCAGTGGTTCTCCACCTCTGGGTACCCAGATGTTCCTGGACTGCAACTCCTAGAAACCTCTTCCAGCACAGAGAGTGGTGGAGGCTTCTGGGAGTTGCAGTCTAGGAACATCTGGGGACCCACAGTTTGGGAACCACTGGTCTAGATAGTTCTGAATTCACCTCTTGGTATCCTGGATGCTCTTGGGCTACAATTCCCAGAAATCTCAGCTTCTGTAGGGAAGGCTCCTGGACGTTTGAGTCCGGGAACACCTGAAGACCCATGGTTGGGGACCACTGCTGTGAAGTCTCCACTTCAAAATGGCGGCTGGTTCCATGCCGGCGTCTGTCTTCCTTTCGCTTGGCCAAGGCCACTCTTCCAGATATTTTGGAAGAGAGAGACCAAATTCAGAAGGAGATCTAGTTAGGCTCGAGCATCGGGCTGAAGACGACAGAATGAAATTCAGCGGGGATAAATGCAAATTACAGCACTGAGGAAAGAGAAACCAAATACGTTACAAGATAGAGGATAAGTGGCTCAGCGAAACTTTAAGCAACGTTGCTACAAAAAAAAAAGCAAATGGAGACTGCTTTGAGGAATTTGCTATTTTGAGGAAGAACGGAAAGAAACGGGACCTGTTTAGCCTTAAGAAAAAGAGACGGAAGGGAGAGGGAATGGTCCTTTTCAAATACTTAAAAAGCTGTCCTACCGCGGAGAGGCAGGACCTGTTCTCAGTCATCCCAGAGGGCAGGACACTCAACGACAGGGTCACGTTATAAGAAGCCAGATTTCAGCTGAATACCAGGAAAAAACTTCCTGACCATTAGAGCAGTACAATGCGGGAGGCATTCAGGAGAATATTGGACAGCCAGCTGGCAAATCTACTTTGATTCTGATTCCTTCTGTGAGGTGCGGGGTTGGACTGGATGGCCTCACGAAACCCTTCCAGCTTCCTGATTCTTGATCTGGGATTCTAAGTAATGCTTCTCTGTGTTTCTTCGCTAGGTGGTCGGTTATGGTCATGTCGAAGGAACCCATGCCGAAATCAACAGCACCAAAAGAACATCATCCAGTCATGATGACCTCCTCACTTGGGCTAAAGCCACGTACGGGGGTGTCACTTCCTTCACAGAACTGGAAAGCCCAGAGAGTATAAATTTCCATGTAGGCAACGGTCAGTTTACCTTAAGACGGGATCTTTTCATCAAAATGTGGAACAAATGGGAGTGGGGGGTGGGAAAGAAGTGAGAAGATTTTGGGGATGTTTCGAGAGGCAGGTCCCAGAATTCCTTATACCTTGGAAGTACTGGAAATGTAATTAGTTCCATTTGGGTAAAGTAGTGGAATGTAATTAGTAGTTCCCTTTGCGGCAATGAGAATATAGTGAAAGTGCACTTCAAAGGTAATTGAGCAAGTAGTTAAAATTACGTTTCAGCTTAACATATGTTGTTTTTTGAGTTACTTTCTGAAGTAACTTTTAAAAAGGGATTTTGACCCCAGCCTTCCAATTTTTAATCAGGCCTGCTAATCATCTCAAGTAGGAAGGGAAGTCATTTATTGTGCTTTGTATTTGAAAGGCAAGGTATCAGAACTGGTCATTCAGAGGGGTCAGAAAGTGTTTCTCTGTGATTTCCTGTCCTTCTAGAGAAGAGGAATGTAAGAAAGAAGCTACCACACAATTTAAGCCATGGCAAATGAAAAATAATGCCGATGATGATGATGATGATGATGATGATGATGATGATGTTGAAGACAGTAACTTTTCCATGATCTTCGTTTGTTCTTTTATGTTTTCCAGTGAACAGCTCCAATCAGGATTGTATCCCTGAGAGAGATTTCAATGCCCGGCAATATTTGGAGGCCAGTTTTGCATCCCATAATATCAGGAGCTGTTCGGCCTCTGACGGACGCCACCAGAAAGAAGCTCATATCTTGTGGTTAAAGCAGGCTCCTCCCGAATCTGGGTAATTCCCTTTCCCGTCGATCCGATCCCTGCCTTGCATCTGTCTGTGATGCAGATGAGAGCAACGGATTGAAGTTACAGACTGTTCCCATTATGTGACTATATATTTTGTGTCAAAAATGGTTAGACTAAACATGAAGGGTTCTCTTATGCACAGAAGTAAGCCGATGAGAGAACCCTGCTGTTGTGAAACTGTAATTTTGGATTGGAAAAGCAGGGGGGGCATCTTATAGATGGAAAAATACAGTATATAGATATCACCTAGCCTAGTCTTACATTGAATTTAGATGCTGGATCCAACGGGACTGCTAGCATTGGCTGTCCAGAGATCCTTTCGTATCCCTAGCTGGAGATGGTGGGGCTCGAACCTGTAGCTGTACCACTGAATTCTTGACTGGCTTTAGGGGCACGTGAGGAATTTCCTCCATCGAGCCTTGCATGCGCAGCAAGAAACATGCCGTTGGCAGCAGCAAATTGCTGGTGCTTAAAGGCGTCCTTTGATGATTTTGACGTCATGTCATGGCCGCCTTGAAATTCCCAAAGCAAACCTGGAATTGAAGAATAACATCACTCTGACCTTAAGAGAAGTTGCAAAGTCTCCAGAGGGAGCTGGAAAAGACGGTGGAGTTGCGTGTGAAGGATGAACATCAGCCAACAGTAAAGTGTGTCGGGGCTGCAAAAAGGCAAATACTGTTCTAGGTTGCATGTATAGTGGGAACGTCTCTCAGTCCTGCGAGGTGCTAGTTCCCTTCTATTAGGCACTGGGTTGACCTCATCTAATTTATTTATTTATTTATTTTAAGAGTATCTTTACCCCGCCTTTCTCCTTGGAAAAAGACCCAAGACAGCTTACAGTAATGAGGGATAATATACAGTCTGGTACAATTAAGACAAGTTCAAGTATTTGAGAACAAGGAATTGAGGAACATCTTACGGCAGTGGTGTCCAAGACTTTGGCCCTCCAGATGTTTTGGACCACAACTCCCACAGTCCTTTGTCATTGCCAACATGGGCTTGGAATTCTGGGAAGTGTGGTCCAAAACATCTGGAGGGCTGAAGTTTGGACACCCCTGTCTTACAGCATTAATAGCCAACATTGCATTAAAGCTACAAGGTTGTGTGTGTGTGTGTGTGTGTGTTGCGTCGTTACAGTTGTGACCGACCCTTTGTGACCCCATGTCCATGGAGTTTTCTTGGCAGGAATACTGGAGTGGCTTGCCAGTTCCTACTAAGTAGTTATAAACACAAAGTCTATGTGGACCCATAAAAGACACATCATAGGTAGTCCATCATTCAGGGAAAGCTTGCCTGAAGAGAAAGGTCTTTGCCTGTTTCCAGAAGGACAACAGAGATAAGTCTGGCCTCCAGTGGGAGGGAGTTCGAGAGTCTGGGCGCAGCAGCCGAGAAGGCCCTTTCATGGGTTCCCACGAGACGTACCTGTGAGGGTGGTGGGATGGAGAGAAGGGCCTCTCCTGATGACCTTAACACCTGAGTCGTTTCATACTGTGAGATTCGATCTTTGAGGTAGCTACCGGTAGGACCCAGGTCGTATAGTGCTTTCTAGATCATGGTCAGCACCTTGAATTGAGTTCTGGACACCACACTTCAAGAAGGATGCTGGCAAATGGGACCGAGTTCAGAGGAGGGCAACAAGGATGATCCGGGGGCTAGAAATCAAACCCTATGAGCAAAGACTGAAGGAATTGGGAATGTTTAGCCTTGAGAAAAAGGTGACTTGGGGTGGGGGCTTTTCAAAGCCTTAATTTGGGTCTGTGACCATGTATTAAAAGATTGATCGAGTTTTCAAATACTTGAAAATCTGCCCTACAGAGGAGGGGCGGGATATGCTCTCCATCAGCCCCAAGTGCAGGGCACATCATAATAGACACAAGCTACCAAAATCCAGATTCCGGCTGAATTATCAGGAAAAACTTCTTGACTGTTAGATCAGTACGGTAGCGGAACCCATGACCTTGGGAGCTGGTGTGTGCTCCAACACTGGAAGCATTCAAGAGCAATTTAGACAACGGATTTGGATTCCTGCCGTGAACAGGGGGTTGGACTTGATGGCGCTGCAGGGCCCTTCCAACATAATTATATGATTCTAGGAAGTCCGCCTGATCTCAAAATCTCTTGCTTTGTTTTTCAGGACACAAGAGGTGGACGTGAACATCAAAGTCACTTGCAGGGAAGAAAACCCCGCAACGCACTCTCCCATGCTGCTAGTCCTCAAGAGCCACAACAGCGTTCTCTGGAATTTCGGACAGATGCCCAACTTGGTGTCTCTAGTGGTAAAAATCAAGAGAGAACCCCCACCCCACCCCTTTTAATAGGTCACTTCGTAGATTGGCAGGCTGGGTCTTTCGGCAGGTCCCAAAGTGTATCATCAGCTGAGCTTTCGTGCCTGGGTTGGTGGCCAGCAGGTTTTGCCTTGTGAGCATTCCGGTGGAATTCTTGGTGTGGTGTTCGGTGTGTTGGAATTCGGGTGGGTTTTCTCACATCCCGGCGGCAAGTGTACAGATCGGCGGCATGGCATGGAGATCATAGAAACATAGAATCATAGAGTTGGAAGAGACCCCAAGGGCCATCTAGTCCAACCCCCTGCCATGCAGGAACCCCCATCACAGGACTCCCGACAGATGGCCATCCAGCCTCTGCTTAAAAACCTCCAAAGAAGGAGACTCCACCACCCTCCTTTGGGGCAGCATCTTCCACTGCCGGACAGCTCTAACTATCATGAAATTCTTCCTAATGTTCAAATGGAATCTCTTTTCCTGCGGTTTGAAACAATTTCCTCATGCCCTAGTCTCTGAAGCCGTGGAAAACAAACCAGTCCCCTCTTCAATGTGACAACCTTTCAAATCTTTAAACATAGCTATCATATCCCCCCCTCAGTCTTCTTTTTGTAAGGCTAAACATTCCCATTTCCCTAAGCCGCTCCTCGTAAGACATTTCTTCCAGACCTTCAACCATCCTGGTCACCCTCCTCTGGACCCGCTCGAGGTTGTCAACGTCCTTTTTAAATTGAGGCGCACAGAACTGGACACATGACTCCAGATTTTGGGGGGGCTGAGCTGGCACCTAGAGCACTAGTACGACCCTGGGTTTGTGGAAGGAGGGAGCATCGAAGCATCTACCTACGTTGCCAACATTTGGGGTGGGAGGGAGGGAAGTGATGGGCCAGTTTCAGCACCTTGGAGAGTTCCTTGCCACTCTGGCCTCTTCTGGGACTGAAGCTCAGGGAAGATGTATGGACTTTCAATCCCTCCCCACAAAAAGAGTCCTCAATGTCTACGAGTTGGCGGGTATGTTAGTTGTTACCCTGGTTCAGGCAGGTCCAAGCTTCATCCCTACTGATGTTTTGGATCACAACTCCCAGAATTCCAAGCCTGCAAAGGACTGTGGGAGCTGTGGTCCAAAACATCTGGAGGGCCGGAGTTTGGACATGCCTGCGGCCTGGTTGGTGTTTGGGTTCTACCTTTGCCATGAGAACATCGGTCCTTGTGAAATGAATGGGTCTTCATTGCCCATCCAAGGGGAAACTGCGCCACAAATACATTAGAATGCAAGGATAGTTTGCATCTTCCTCCTCCTCGTCATCATTAGGTGCCATCAAATCCATGCCAACTTATTCCAGAGTTTTCCAGGTAGAGAAGATTCAGAGGTGGTTCACCGTTCCCTTCTTTGCGGGCGGGGGGTCCCCTGGGGACTTTGCAGCTTGGCCAACCCCCCCCCCCCCAAGCTGGCTCTTCTCCCTAGAGGCAGAGTAGGGATTTGAGCCACAAATCCATGGCTCCACAGCTGGATACTTCATCGTCATCCTTTGCGTTGTAGAACAGCAGAGCTGGGAACGGAACCTACGGGTCCAGCCTCTGTCAAGGAGACCCAGTGGGCAACTGATCTTGCTAACTCTGCCTCCACAACCAGAGACCTCGGCCACGGAGATACCCAGCCAGATCATCACGTCGTTATATCATGGTGGAAAAATGCGTTTTCTACCGAGCTCCTGTGGGAAGCACTGCTAAGCTCAGAGGGGACAGATGATGCCATGACCCCATGGGTGATGGTCATTAGTTCCTTCAGTAGTGATAAAATCCCAAGAAGACTGGCTCCATGGCACTGTTGAGTGCACCATGCCACTCACAATTTACAATCTGTGGATGTCTTAATCCACCCACCCCTCAGGAGGGGACGAAAGTGACCCATGTGGACCATCTGACCTCCACACCTTCTGCAACCTTCCATGGCTCTGCCAGGCCAAGTGGAACTATGCCTTACACTGAAATCTGCTTCCCAAATAATTGGTTTCCAAAATAATTTCTTAGCTTATTTATTTATTTATTTATTTATTTACTGCCAGATTTTCCCAAATGGGCAGTGAACAAGGAATAGCATACCAAAAAACAAAATACAGAAGGAAAAATAATAATTAGTTCCACAATATGACTTTTCTGCTTGTCTTCCCCATTTGGGCAGGTCTCTGGGAAATACGCCATTAAGATGTTCAAATCCAGTGAAATACAGGGCGAGAGCCTCCCCGACAGCGAGGAAGGCCTGATCCAAGCCGCCCACGGCAAAAACTTTGCATTCATCGCTTCGTACACGGAAATCCCCGCGGCCACAAGTCTCACCGTGGAGCTGCACCGGGTCTGTGGAGGTGAGACTTTCCCCCTTTTCAGCTGCGATTTTGCCCTCTGTCAGTATCAGGGGTAGGGGATGTTTTCTGTTCAGGCAAATTCCAGAGTGGCAAAACCTCCTCTGGCAACCAATGGTCAACGGTGCAACCAAAGCTCCATCAGTGCAGGACGGGAAAGCCAGCTGAGCTAGGGATTTCTTTTTTAAGAAGCAATGTGTAGGCCTTCTGTCCATTTAAAAATTAATGGAGGATTTAGTTACAGTTGGGGCCAATTCTTGTTATGCTATGTTTTTCTCTATTAAACCCCCTTTGCCCTAAAAAAAACCCTTTTGTATTCAGAAGAGAATTCCAAACTGTTTAATGAAAATTCTACAAAAAATTCCAGCACAACAACAACAACAACAACAACAACAACAACAACAACAACAACAACAACAACAACAACAACAACAACAACAACAACAACAACAACAACAACAATATTTAAGCCCACACAGCTCTCACTGCTCCATTTGGCAGGTCCGATGGAAGAGACGACGCCCAAACCCCAAACGGAGGTCTCAAGCCCACCTAGTGTGATCCAGATGTTGGTAACCATGTGCAAGCCATGGAGCTGTACAGATAACACCTTGGACATCACTTTGTCCAAGTCCTACCTGGAGGTGAGTCGATCCGCCAGGTTCTGGAGACCTATGCCAGAAGAGGCTCAAGTTATATACCCCACTCCCCAGAGAGAGAGAGAGAGAGAGAGAGAGAGATCCCTTCTGGGATTTGGACTACTGCAAAGCGCTCTATGTGGGGCTACCCTTGGAGATAACCTGGGAATTACTGCTGGGTGCCACGTGTCATCGACTGTGCTGTAATGACTTCTAATACACATCTTTAAATAACATAAATGTTACAAGAACAATATTTGACACTGCTTCGAACAGTGTTTAAAGTGGGGAAGAAGTGGCAGAGAGATCTTAGAATAAAGGAAGTAAATAGAATATCCTCTTAACGGCTGCCTTGCTGTTTCTCGCCCCCCCACACCTCCCACGGCTTTCCTTCTAGGCTCTAAGGGGAGTTCCGAAAATCAGCGAAATCACGCTTCAGGACCCCAGCTGCAAAGCCACCGACAACTCCACCCACTTTGTCTTGAAAAGCCTGCTGGAGAGCTGCTCCACCGCCATGGAAGGAGGCGTCCTGGCCAAGAACAAGGTCAGGAGGGGGCTTTTCATCATTCCTCCCTGTGTTGACGCTGCCCTTTGCTATTGACCAGTCCTAAAACCTGCCTCCCCCTCCATCAAGCTGAGATTGTAAACGCTTTGCGGGCAGAGAATGAATGGCACAAACCCATCTCTTCTCCCAGCCTTCTCCGCCCAGTTTTGGCTTCACAACAGCCCCATAAGGTAGACCAAGCCGGGCAAATGGGCTGAAGGCCATCCAACACTTTCCATGGCTTTGTGAAGATTTGAACTCAGGTCTTCCCTCTCCTCGCCTGACATTTTAACTACCGGACCATGGAGGGTGACCACTCCTGTTCTTCTCCAGTCAGTAGCCTGACCCCCCCACACACACATACTTCCAGCCTTGCAATGACCCTTGGAGGTTGGCTAATCTGAAGGCCAGCAAAAGACTGAAGGCCTGACGAGTTTTCATTGCTGAGCAAAAACGATATCATTGTGTATTACTGAAGTGTTTACATCCTGCTCTTATCGTCTCCTCTTTTTTCTCCCGCACCCCAGCTGGTCTTGAGCCTGATGTCACCTCCGGAGAAAGTAACGGTAAGAAGGTTGACATTTCCACATCAAAAACCATGCACCTCTTTCTTTCTCTGTTTCCACGTCAATAAAGCATCAATTACACCGAGTCACTCCCTTAACGAGATTAAGACTCCCCCGTGCAGCTGTCCTGAACTAAAATCCCCATCTTCCCCAGCTATGGCCCCCGGAGTGATATTAGAAATACCACACTTGCGAAGGTTGGGCTACATTAACTTCTTTTAATGTTGATTAACAAGGTATGTGTGTGTGTGTGTGTGTGTGTAAAATCTGTTCTGAATGCATGCTCTTAAGTCAAGCAACTCTTAAGTTGAGGTACCATATCTAAAAAAATAAATAATTAGATAAACAATTTGTAAGTAGAGCAGACCGCATCTAAAATTTGTAAAACAGCAGTTAAAACGCCAACGGTTTTCCGCTCTTACGTCAAATTGCTTTTAAATAGAACTGCACTTAAGTAGAGGAACCACTCTGTGTGTGTGTGTGTGTGTGTGTGTGTGTGTGTGTGTGTGTGTGTGTCTGTCTGTCTGTCTGTCTGTCTGTCTGTCTGCTTCTAATTTCTAGCCTATGGGATTTTGTAGGTCTAGGAAGCTGAGGATGAGGTGGGAATTCTCAAGTCAGGAAGTATTTTAATGGATTTGTAAGGATGGTTCTGGATACATCGAAACAAAACCACACCTAGGCTGGTGTTTCCACCTTGGAGCAGCAGGAAGGTTCTAGGCAGGATCCTTTCCTAGCTGCACCTGGAAATTCCTTTTATTCTCCCCTGATCTGACCACTAACCAGCCTGGTTGTGAGCTTCAGAAACTGCTGGAGATGGGGGTGGCATTCAGGATGGGGCGGTGGGTACTACCCTGCGGATGCCCAGTCCCACCCCTCAGAGCATGCGAGAACCCTTTCTCGTGGTTAACTCTATGTTTGCTTCTTAAACGATCACCCCCCCCCAAAAAAAAAAGCCTGTGATGAAAGGGAAAGAGGACAGAATATACGGATAATTCCCAATTTTGCCTCTGTTTGCAGGTTCCTTTTGAATGTATTCTGCCAGAGAAAAGTTTTCTCCAACTTTATCACACCTCAGACTTCAGTGCGTCTCCGACCACCGTGATCGAAACCAACAAAGCTACCTATGTCCAGGTATCTCGACTCACTTGCCGGGGGGGGGGGGTGGCGCGGGAGGGGGGCAGGATAGCACAGAGTGACAGGAGGCAGGTGTTACAGGTACAAGTGTCCTTACTCTCTATATAAACTGTTCGCCTTTGCATTGTTTCACATTTGGGCCAAAACAGGCTACACGCAAAACCTCTAGAGGTTTTTTTTAAAATTTTATTCTTTAAACTACAGGTATTAGTGCTTTGCTTACAGACGACTGTAAAATTGGGAAGTTTTGCAGTTAAGGGGATGGTGATGGGGTGTAGGGGAGAGGATGAAGCACAAACAGACCCTCCCCCCACCGCCAAGTAGGACAAACACTAATTATTTTAGGCAACAGGCCCTGTGACAGGCTGGGCAAACATCTTTTTTAAAAAAAGTCACATCAAAACAACGGATCTGTCTAACAGACTCCACCCCATGTGGGACAAACGCTAAAGAAGAAGAAGATTTCGTTTATTTTAAATGTTTTAAAATATTTTGAAACTTTAAAAAAATATATTGATTCAGATTTAACTGGTTTTAATTCAGTTTTGTGTAACATTTAACACTTGCTATGACTGCACAGTTTCTCTTCTGAAAGATAGCATGTCAATACTGTCCTGCTGTCTGTCTGTCTGCTGTCTGTCTGCCTAGCTAGCTGTTTATCAAAATGAAAAGACATTTACAGAAAAATGAGTCGGCAGGAGATTTCTTCACACCGGCTTCTATCAGCGCTTTGAGTCGTATTGTTATGGACTGCCTTCTGTCTTATTTTATAGCTATTGTTCCTGTGAACTCACTATAGCAGGGACAGCATTGGTTGTGATCACATGGTTTTGTCCCTGTTTCAGGGTTCCCATGGTCATGATAACTTGTCTCGTGACAAGTGTTTCCTCAGATGAGTCTGCAGCTCATCTGGCTAGCTTTCACTTTCTCCATGTGGCAGTTTTAGGGCTTTCTTTGCTCTTTATTCCTTTGGCTTGCTAATTAATTGTCTGTCTGGTGTCCCTCTTGCCTGGCTTTGAAGTTTGTCTTGTTTTATTGATATTTAACGGAGGAGGGCAAGGGGGTGTTGATCATCTGGGGTGGGTGGGCACTTTGAACGTAACACCCAACCCAGTAACTGGGACTCAGTTTTCTGAGAGAAACGAAAGTTTTGTTGCATGACAGTTGTTACCTCACAGTGTCTTGTCTCGGAACAGAAACCGTGAACAAACTGTGACAAGGAAATACCCTACCCCAGCGCCAGGTACAGATTTGTCTCACTTAGCACTCGTTCCGGGGGCGTGGTTGAGACAAATTTCAGCTGTTGCACGACGGACATGAAGTAAGATTTTTTTGTACCGCTCCGAAGTGCAACACTTAGAGAGACAAAATGGACGTGAAGCAACCGCCAAACTTTCATATTTTAATGTAACGTTTCGTGGACTACATGTCCACTTCTTCAGATGTATAGCAGGTATATATTTGCTATATCTACTAATGCTGCTCTCTGTCTGAAGAAGTGGACGTGTAGTCCACGAAACGTGACATTAAAATATGAGAGTTAGTCTTTAAGGTGCCCCATGTTTTATGTCTTTTGTTTTGTTTTGTTTTGTTTTTCTTTGATTTTTTTGGCCTGAAATTCTTGAAAAAGACTAACACGGCTACCCTGTCTGAAACATATCATCCTTTTTGCCCTCCTCTGAACTTATTCCCGTTTGCCAGCATCCTCCTTCCACGGCCTGTCGATCTTGGCAAATAAATCGGCGAAATAAATGTTTGAGATTAGTGTCCCAGTGTTTGTCCATCCACCCTATTAGAACTGCATAGCTGGCAGGGGGACCCTCTGGATTATCCTGTCCAGACCCAGTCAAGGAAGCCCTGGGGGTGGGGTGGGGGGAATCAAACTTCCAACCTCCAGCTGCAAAAACCAGAGACCTTGACCACGGTGCTGTCCCACAGCTTTTATTAACTTCACTGCATTGGGGCTGAGGTAAGATTTGAGGGACACCCCAGCCCTGAACTTCCCACTGGGAGAGCCTAGTCTCAAAAATCCAAGATGGACGCTTATTAACTTTTCCTTCCTTCTCTCTCCGGGGGATAGATCTCGCTCCGTACTGCCGACAAAGAGGCCAAAATTAAGGTGGACGATTGCTCCCTGCACACCCCGCATCAGACGTCCCCACAGTTCCTGATTTCCAGTGGGAAGCCCCAGAGCTACGCAGTGAAGTTTCTCCCCCCTCCCACCGATACCATCCATCGTTTCAGCTTTGTCTACAAAGCCGGAGGGGAGACATCGTCCACAGTGCCGGCCACGCTGGTCTGCAAGGTCCAGGTGAACAGCGAGGTGAGTTTTCCTGCAGCGTTTGGGATTTTGGGATTTCTTGAGGTGCACAACAGATGCATGGGGATTCACAGGGCAGAATAGCATCAAGTTCCCCAGGATAGTCCACTACTCTCTTTCCTCATCATCTGGCACTTACAGTCTGGAAACTCCAACAAGTTTCTGGTCTCTCTGGTGTGTATTCTGCTGGCTCTCACCTCCTCCTTTCCCAACAATTCCCTCTCGTGGTGCCTGAGCACTTGCCCCTCTGCATTTCTACAGTCTTGAATGTGGCAAGCAGCGGGGGGGGGGGTAATGGGGTATGCATTTTAAATTTATGCCCCCCTTTGCTTGTTTGGTTCACGAGCTATTATTGGCATCCCGTCCGTGCCTTGGGGAACTGGTTCTTTCTAAAAGGCTCAATTCCCTGTGTCATAAATTCATAAAAATGCAAAACTATGATGATCATGTCCATTCCTGTCGTTTTAGTCTAAGGGAACCCACGAACACGAAAGCGTTTTAGAGGTGATGTTGAAGAATCCCAATATTCCAACGCATGGTGAGTGAACCCTTCCTGGAGAGGTTTATACATTTAATCGGCCAGGGATATGGTGTACTGTACGGAGTCAGATCCAGGGATAGAGGTTGTGGCAGGTTCTTCGCTTAGGGCAGTGTTGGCCAAACTTCAGCCCTCCAGATGTTTTGGACCACCACTCCCACAGTCCTTGGTCATTGGCAATCCAGGCTTGGAATTCTGGGAGTTGTGTTCCAAAACATCTGGAGGGCTGAACTTTGGCCAACACTGTCTTAGGGTCACCATTGGCCCTCACGGCTTGAACCCAGCGTTTTCCTCCATTTAGTTCATTTTAATTAATTTTTCCTCGAGTGTTTCTCCTTTCCTGCCTTCCTGGCCTCTTCCTTTCCATCATCCTCTCTCCTCTTTCCCTTCAAATTGGCTTCCTTTCTGCACAGACTAGCCAGCCGCATGACGCATGGCTCTAGCCCAATTGCCCTGGGGCATCTCAGGCCCCTGGCTGCATCGCCATGGCGACAGCTACGCCAGGCCTATAAAACTTCGCACAACGGCCTTGGTGTGTTGGATGGTGAAGAGAGAGGCCAGGGCAGCCAAAGAAAGCCAAATTAACTGCAACAAACATTAACAGGCACAGTGGGGGCCTGGGTGTGTTTGTGTGTTTGTGTGTGTGTGTGTGTGTGTGTGTGTGTCATTCCTTGATGCATCCCAGAGACCACACCGGACAAAACGGTTGCTTCATTCCCTCCTTCCTGCCTTTGTAATCCAAGGTCCGTCTGCTCCAGCACGGACAGAGGAGCGTATGTTTCTTGGCCCCGGCGTCTTGCGCCTGTTCAGATAAAGAGGAAAAGGAGATTAGAAGAGGAAGCCGGTTCTTTCCAAAAAGGATATACAAAAGATATCGCCTTAGGTGGGGGCCGTGGGTCTGGCGGGTGACCCTTGGCTCCGTCTCATTATTCAGAGCTTATGGAGTAGGAACTGGCAAACCATTCCAGTATTCCTGCCAAGAAAACTCCATGGACATGGGGTCATGAAGACTCGGTCACGACTGTTACGACACAACACACAACACATTACATCCCACAACAAATCCCATGTTGAACCCCCCCCCCCAATTCCCAGTCACCACTTCCTTCCTGGCCGCCTTGCTCAGAGGCCAGTGACTAATGCAGTGGTACCTTGTATAAAGGAATCAATTTGTTCCAAATGAACTTATGTTAAGCAAATTTTCCTTTATACAAATTCCCCATAGGAATGCACTGAAAACAAGAGTAAACCCTAATTGTGACTATTTTTATGTTGTACGGATTCACCCTGTAGATGATTCTGTTAAGCAAATTTCCCCTAACACATATGCACGCACGTGTGTGCGCGCACACACACACACACACACACACACACACACACACATGGAGATGAAACGTCTCAGCCGCTTTCGGAGGCCTACAAGGATTTCACAAGAACGGCCTCCAGAAAACTCCTTGGATTTGTCGGCCAAGAGGTATTCAGGAAGAGGATTGGCTGATAAATCCTAGATTTATAAATTTTGGATTTATCGGCCAAGAGGTATTCAGGAAGCAGATTGAATTGAATCTTCATTTATGGCTGTTAACCAAATCAAGAACTACCTAAACACCAATTTGCCAGAATAAAACAAATTTATAAACATTATAAAACTTTTGATGAAAGCCACAAAATGCAAACAAGACTGTTATATAAATAGTCAATATCAGAAAGATAGATAAAATAATATATCTAAGATCAAGCCAACATTAACCCCTAAGTGGAGAACACACTCTATATGAGCATCAAAAGCTAGAATTACTGGCAGTCATAAGCCTATGGACAGCAACTGCAGTGGTACAAAATCTAGCAACACAATTTGAAACCTGCTAAGACCTGTCAGAAAGAAGTCACTTTGCATAGAATTCGGCAGGTCTCCCAGGAAATTTATCGATAACAGATGGAATAAGTTCCTTACGTAAGTTGCGGCAAACGGAACAATAAAGAAGGACATGAGTGACTGTTTATACTTGATTCATTTCACACAGGGACAAGCCGGTGAATATTTTGAAATTTCCTGTCCAAAAACATGGAAGGGTAGGAAGCAGATTGCCACCTGGAGGGATGTGGCCACCTTTCGGTGTGTGAGGTTGCCATTAGATGGGGAGCAGGCAGACTAGGTTCCTGATCCTCTGTGAGCCCTAAAAAAACAAACAAACATCCTGTCCAAGAGACCAGGCTACCTCGCAGGGCAGATCTGTGGATAAGACGGAGGAAAAGATTCAACGTCATTGAGCTCCATGGAGGAGATGCAGCATGCAAACGCAACACAAAATCACAATATACGCTACGCATTGCCCCAACAAACTGGGTACTCATTTGACTGACCTCAGAAGGATGGAAGGCTGAGTGAACCTTGAGGGATTGAACCCCAGGTCATTTGGGGGCAGGGCAGCAGTTGAACCAGTGCGCCACAAGGCTCTTACTAGCAGACTCATCCGCTTTCCCACGCCTTTGTGACGAAAAGTGCTACAGTGCATCAGAGAGAAGCCCCCTCTCCAAACCACCATTAAAATTCAAGGAGAAAGTTTTGAATTATAGCTAGAAAGTCTTGAAATTGACTTACTAGACGACCGAGCCAGCTACAGTTTCTATTCTCCATAGGACAAGAGCATTTGTCATTTATCCACGCCCAGAACTGCTGCCTCGGTGATAGAAAAATTCAAATTTATATAGAAATAAATCAGAGAGGCTGTCGGCTTCAGTCACAAATGTCCCTTGCACCATCTCCTCCCCGGCTTTCCGGAGTGACGGCCTCGCTGTCACCAAGACGGTAGCTGTCTCTGCTGGAGGCACAGGGTTTTGGATTCTGCACAGCAGTCCATCCTTGGGGCTTTTGTTTCTTTTTCATTTTTCATTTTTCCTCCATCCAAGCCAAATGAAATCCATGCTGCCTCATCCAAGAATTGATGGTTTCCGTCCTTCCTCTGCTACGTGGCTCCTCTCTTTCCTGCTTCTGTGTTTGCACGTTTTCCCCCAGGAGGGCAAAATAACAAAATAAGGAAAGGCTTTTGACATGAAACCAGGGCCCAGCGCGGATTCCTCCATCGCATCTCACACGTCGGCGGTGGATTTGTGAAACCTTTTCCTGAGGTTTTGTCGTGGCTTGAGACGTCCCTGTAGAAATATGACCAACCAGTAGCTTTCAGAGCAGAATGAAAATGTTTTTTTGGCAATGCAGGCTTCTGGAATTATTCTTTTTATTTCCTGCTGTTTCATGCAGGTATGACATTGCTGAGAGACATCCCTGATTAATCTGGTTCTCTGGTATCTTTATGGCCCAATTTATGTTGCAGAGATTTTAATTTCTGGTTAAAATTCCTTTTGCCAATGCAGTAGAAATATAGAGAATCACAGAGTAATATAGCTACATGCTACCCTGAGTCCACTCCTTCCTTATTAACTGGCACTTCAAGTCTCAATAACTCCCTTATGAGGAAAAGCTAAAACATTTGGGTCTCTTTAGTCTGGAAAAAAGGTGCCTGAGGGGGGATATGACTGAGACATACAAAATAATGCAAGGCGTGAGTCAAGTGGATAGAGGGACGCTCTTCTCCCTCTCACACAATACCAGAACTCGGGGACATCCACTCAAATTGAGAGCTGGGAGAGTGAGAACAGACAAAAGAAAATATTTTTTCACCCAGCGTGTTGTTAGTCTGTGGAACTCCCTGCCACAGGAGGTGGTGATGACACCTGGCCTGGATGCCCTTAAAAGGGGATTGGACAGATTCCTGGAGGGAAAAGTCCATCAGAGGTTACAAACCATGATGGAGATGTGTAATCTCCAGGCTTAAAACCATGGTCCTTCAAGGGCCAGATGCAGGGGAGTGGTACCAGGAGACAGATGCCTAGTTTCATGCACTCCCAGACACATCTGGTGGGGCCACTGTGAAATACAGAAAGCTGGACTAGATGGGCCTTTGGCCTGATCCAGCATAGCTCCTCTTATGTTCTTAATAACTCACTCTTCAGACAGTTGTAGGAGAAAGATTAAAATATTTCCATTTCTTACTGTTACAAACAGATCAACAGCAAATAACACAGAGAATAAAGTGAGTGAAAGAGAACAGTCAGCAGAGAGGCAGGGCTCTCTTCGAAGGCAGAAGGGAATGATTGGCTAGTGCTGGATAGATTGACAGTCTTCCCAGCTCAGAAAGGCCCCTCCCAGTCACACAAGCTACAGCCCACATGCAAGGTTGGAAACACTCCAACAAACGATAGTTTTTTTCTGAGATGCAGAACCTACTCCTTCCTCTCTGATCGAACGGGAAGTTTGATGCAACAGCAGCATCTGGGTTTTGTCATCTTTGGTTTTGGTTACGGCTCTGCGCCAAACCACACAGGCGTGTTCACTAACGGGAAGATGCCTGTTAGGAACTAGCCTAGATTAAGTATCGTGGAACACAAACAGGACTAATGTTTGCAAAATAAAACAACTCAATAACACCCAGTGTTGCGTCTTGGCAAAAGGGAAGGCCTAACCGTTGTTCTCCTCTTGCCCAGCTCCAGGGCTCAGGATCGGGACTGTGCTGGGAATCACCTTCGGGGCCTTTTTGATCGGAGTCCTGCTTACAGGAGCGCTTTGGTACATCTACTCCCACACCCGTAAGTAAAGGCGTCTCTTAGCCACTGTGGCCCGCAGCCGTTCTGCTTGTCATTCCATTCCCAGCGGGTTACGTGTTCGATCTCAACCAGATGACCCACCCACTCCAGAGGTTGGGGGCACCATCTCCTGGAATTTGTGGCTGTCAAACATGCTTCCCGGGAAGTCCTGTGCAGAGATGGTGGGGATTGATTTGGGCACAAGTTCTGCCTTGGGAAAACATGCCATTTAATTACCAGTAACACCTCCAGCTTGCTTTCCCCACCCCAATGCTTTACTCCTGTTTTCCCAACCTTGGGTAATCCAGATGTTTCAGGGAATTCCACAAACACCTGGGGGAGACAAGGAAGCATTAATCCTTTCCTCACCAGCTGCCCAGCACCATGTTGGTTTGCTTCCTGCCTGAACTTAAACGTTGATGCTTTGCCCTCAAATTCATGGGAAAATGCCAAAAAAAGAGGTCATCCATCATTATCTTCCATTTCTTTTGGCTCGGCCTGGCCCAATCTACCCCAGGGGAATGGAGAGAGCTGTTTTCCTCTCTCTTCTGAAAGGGCCAACACTCCCGGCAAACATGGGACTAATCGGGGTTTATCTCAGCGGTCTCGGGCTGAGCCAGGAAACAGCACCATCTGCGTTTTATTTGCTTGTCAGCTCTTGACGTAGACCAGCTGTGCAGAGATATTTTCACACACACACACACAAAATACAGACCTACGCCCAGACCCATGTCCCCTCCTCTGTCTGTTCCCCTTGGTTTGACTTGTGACAACGGTCGTTTGCAGGTTCAACGGCCAAGCGGCCCCCGATGCCGGCCGACCCTCCAGCCTCAGAGAGCAGCAGCACCAACCCCAGCATTGGCAGCACGCAGAGCACACCCTGCTCCACCAGCAGCATGGCATAGCAGCCCCCCGACCCCACCCCGGGCATGCCCCCTACCACCCATCTAAGATGTAGACGGGACTGCCTGTTGATGCTTCTGCAGAGATGGCGGTGGACAGAACACCACCGAGGAGTCCAGATCCTCAAAATGACGCCCCGGAAGAATCCTTATCCTAAGGGGTTGGGGGTGGAACTTTAGATCCAACCCAGAAGCGTCAGGGTTTCCGGCTCACCCAAAATCTGCAGATGACCTTCCGGACTGCTGGTTCAATGTCGACACCGTGGCCCGTCCCAGTGGACCGTGGCCTGTTCTTCCTTGCAAGGGTGAACGTGGACAGCCCTTGAGGGCGAAAGTCACAAGTAGAGTGGCCATCCCAGAGAGAGATAGGGAGGGAGGAGTCTAGCTAGGACCTGATGGTCTGGTGGGTGGTGAATGGTGATGGATGTCCAGAGCGTTGCAACCCAACTGTTGAGTTGTCCACGTCAGTCACTCGTGCCTTCCCCTTGGTTGCCCTCAGAGAACCCACTGGCGCCACCCAAAATCTAGCTAGGGCTGTTTTAGGAACACAAATGACATAGGAAAACCTCTCTTCCTCCCCCTCCCCCTCCAAAGTAGGATCTCCATTTCTTCTTAGAGCCACAACCTTAAGCCTGAGGTGAGACCCTGTAATCTCGCTAAACCCTACACCCTTCTTAGAATTCAGCATAGCTCTGCATGTACTTTTCTCTCCTCTGTTTGATGGAGGTCAGTAATCAGAAGTTAGAAAAATTACAAAAGTTGTCGGAATACCAACCCCAGAATGCTCTAGCCAATATATATCGATTCGACAGTTCCAGGAGCCATCAACCAGAACAACAAAAAAATCTTAATTTTTCCCAAGCTTATTCCACGGGATCTCCGGGATAAGGCTGAAGTTAAATGACATACAGAACATGAAGATTTTCCTGAAAGTTGAGGAATAAAGGAGGCTGTTTCTGCCCCCCCCATCTACCCCTTCCAGGGGTAGGGGCAAGGTGAACACCTGTTTGTGAGATCTGAAGGATGGGAGCGAGTGTTGGGTCTTTTACTAATCACCACCGCCAAACTTAGCAGCCTTGGACTTCATTTCCATTTCGAAGTACCTATTACTGTACTTATATAAATAGTTCGACATAGAATATATTTTGTTATCTGTGTATACAGGACGGTCATGTTATGTGTACTTTCCTTTTTGAATACATTTTTGTCTGCTCAGACTTTGGATGGAGGGCAGAATTTCTGCCCAGCTGTCCTTTTCAAGAAAATACAGCTTTGTTGCTGGGAATCAGAGACGGTTTTTTTTTTGAGGGGGTGGGGGCAGGGGGAGGGCGGACTTCCAAAATTCTTGACTGTTTGTAGGAATTGCAGATCAATACAGGGACTTTTGCATTCTGTAACCCTATACAGGGCATAAATGGGTGCAAGGATAAATGGGAAGCAGAACCAGGCATTTTGGGGGGGTTGAGGGTGGAAGGGCGAGGAAAAGGTTTTGAGGACAAAACACCACCTCAGCTTCACACACCCCAATGATCTCCTTTAAAAGGGAATAAGCGGACTCACAGAAGTGCCAACGAATGGTTCTTACAGTGATAGACTTTGACCTCGTGATTCCTCCCAAGAAGTTTCTTAGGAGAGGAGCCAAGCTAACCTGTTGAGCCAAAAGCCAACTGAACCTTGTGATACCTGGGGAAAAAGATCCATTATTAATTTGAAAAAGAAAAAGCCTTTGCGGAATCATTGCCCACTTCATCCGGCAACCTCAGCCATTCCTCCTTGCGTTCCACGTCATAAATTGACTCCACAACGGAAACCGTTATGTTACCCCCTTTTTGTGTGGCTCAACGATCAAACATACAGGAGCCCGCCTTGTAAAAATGGTTTTTACCGAGTCTTGAGAAAATTGTATCATCCAGTGAGTCGACTACAATTCCCATGTGCCTGTTTCAAACAAACCATCAAATTCTTCTTTAGTAGGATTATTGGGGGAGAGCCCCTTCCTTCCCAACCCAACTGGCACTAACAGAGACCAACCAACCCCACCGACAAGTCTAATCTGTTTGTATCTGTGTAAATATTCTTCTGTAAAACCCAACTGTAACCTTAGATATTATATAAATATATTATTGTGTTGAAGTCAGTGTTATCGAGAGTTGTGTTTGATAGAACCGTTCGTTGAACACTAGAGAACGGAGCAAGACTGTTGCCAACGATCGCGGGTTCGAGCACCAGAAGGAATGGTTGTAAAGTTTACTACCTGGCAGGGTTACTTTGAAGGAAAGAGGGGCAGAAGAATAGACTATAAACTCCCATGAGGTTTTTTTAAAAAGTCATTTTCTGACACTGCAAGAATAAGATAAAACTAAAATATACAACGTTAGGCGTTTGACTCGGCCTTTTTTAAAAATTTAATATCTCAAGCTTCCAACTTTTATAAAGGAACAAAGTGTTGCGACTTTTAAAAATGCTTTCCATGAGTTAATTTACAAATAAAAGAGTTAATTTACAAACACAGAAAAATAAAATAGGACCATTGTTCTGACATAAATTATAAAATCTTCATGTCAGCATCTTGCCCCCTTTAGATTGGGGTGGGGTGTAGAAAGAGAAAGTCCTAAATATTGGGAAGCAGGAATTTTACCCTAAATCTGTCAATTACCATTTATAAGGCGTACCCCCGAGAATCACAAGAGAGGCATCATCAACCCCCCTGAAGTCAAAGCTGCTTGCTGGTTCATCATCAGAGCAGGATTCCCCATTTAACCAATCGGTGGCATATCATGCATTTCAGACTACAGATTCCATCAGCCCCCAGTGGTACAGACCAATGGTCTCAATAGGTTACACACTCCAGAATGCAAATCTTTTAACGATCTACATCTTTGGAGGAAGGGGAAACAGACTGAGGGGAATAAAGGAAACATCCATTATAGGAGCCATAGAGGGAATATGTGTGGTTTTTTAAAAAAGCAAGGTAACGGAGACTTGAGGGTTCCTGGTTATCTCCGGATGTGGAAAAACTGGGCCCAACACATGGGTTTGAGAGTCCTCAGATTTGAATTGTTTTTTTAAAAAGTCTACACAAAAAGAGGTTGAGGAAATATCACTGCTCATTTCAAAGCCTAAAAAAAACACATCTGGCCACCCGGATACCGGAACATTTCCTCACAGAAGTTTCCATTTGACTGGCACCCATTCTTTCAGGGGCTTTCCGGATGCCATAGGACTACAACACCCAGCAGCCCTGGGTGGGGTTGATGGGAGTGGTGGAAAAGGGTGAAACACGCATACCGATGGACCCTAGGGGACGGCCATTTTATAGACCTCTGCCTCTCCAGGAACCACGCCAAAATAATGCAAAAAAAAAAAAAAAAAGAGGGGAATGTGTTTTCGGACGAAAAGCCGAAACAGCATTTCATCAGTCCGCTTGTTTCAACCTCTCCCCAAGGGAGATTAAAAAGTTCTCCAGCTTTTTTTTTTTTTGTTCTTGGCATGTCTGGGCAGAGGAGTTTCGGACCCGTGTGAATCTCCAGCAAAGCAAGAAGGTCTGAGCGTCCCCACCAAACGCAACCCGCAAACGGAAAGCTAGCCCCTCAAGAAAAAGTTAGCAGCATTTACTCTGGCTGGCAGGCGGCTCGACCTTTTAGAGGAGACGTTTGGCTCCCCTTCTTAACTGTTCATCAACACCAAAGTTGTCCCCCCCCCCTGGGTTCTTGATATCCTTTCGGGCCTCACTTCTTGCTCCTCGAATCCCATCTAGTAAGATGGAGGTGAGAAACTCTGGGCCTCTCTGGTGCCCTTCGCTGCTGGCCCGTTAGCCACGGTGGCTGGGGACGATAGACCCTGGAGTCAAGGGAAGACACCAACTGCCCACTTTCTTATCAGAAGAGATCCTGCTGAAAAAATGGGATAGAGGGCGGCTGAATGATGAAATCATGACTGAGTGAAATTCACAGTGGGAGAAAGATGCCTGACCGTTGACCCCATGGCCCGAAAGAGCTTTTTTGATCCGACAGCACCCCCAGTGGTCAATCGACACCTTACGCTTGTGACCTGGCACTGGATCCCCCAGTATCGGACACATGGCCACCAAAATGTCCTGTTTGCATGAACAGGACCCATTTTGACCCTAAGCTTCTGAGAATGATCAACCCCCCCGCCCTGCAAAAAGGAAAGAGTTTCCAAATTCTTCCCAGTCCACCCCACAAAGGGAGATGCTGCAATCCTTGTGGTATCTTAGGAGAAAGTCAGCACAGCCGTATGCTTCCCCCTCTGGATAACCCGCGGCCGGCTGATCACGTCCATTTGTTCAAACGACGCCTGCCACAGCGGGCACCAAAGCCAGCCCAGGTGCCTCGAGCTCTCCAGGGATGGCATAAAAGAAGAGGAGGAAGAAGAAACCATGCCTGAAAAGCAAGTCTGTGAATCAAGAGGGAAGGCAGATTTTTAAAACATCAGGGTGTGTGGGGGAATAAGCAAACGAAGATCACCCCCCAACATGGAGGCAGAAGGATGCCTGAAATCATTGCACACGCATACAGGGGGAAAAAGAAAAGAACAAGAAGAAGCCGGAAGAGATATTGAGTTCTAGGCCAGCTGATCAGCCCGGGAAGAAAAGGCACGTTTTGAGTGTTGTCAGTTGAGGGCTGCCGGCTCCATCTCTTGGCCTGGTAAAAACTCCAAGAGATGCATGGAACACAGGTGGTAAACAAAAGAAGAGGGTGAATTTGATCTGGGGGCCCGAGGGTGGGTGGTTTGCGGCTAACAACACGCGATCGCTCAGTGCAGGTACACAGTAGCCTGGTCAAGAAAGACCAACGGACCCTAAACCGTTGAGACTTCCAGCTGACGAGCGGCTTACATCCCAGGAACGAGAATGGGGAAAGAACGGGAGGGATGTACGTGCCGGATCCCACCGCTCGCCGCTGTCCGCCAGGAAACTTGGGCTCTTGAGAAAGGTGCAACGGAGTAGCCAAGAGGCAAAGCTGCCCCTGGGATCCGCAGCCTCCTGCCGGCATCCTGCAATGAGGACTAGCACCTTGGCAAGGCACCCAAGCTGCCGGACGTGTAAACGCAGCCTCCCAGGTGCCTACTCCGAAAGGGACGGGTCCAGGAGCTTCAAGACGCCTCCCACCAGGTGCAAGCTGCCCGTCACCAAGACCCGGATGGTGGCCGCCTCCTGAAGCAAGACGGCTCCGCTGCTGGCCACCGGGTGCGAGTGGAGGGCCCGGGAAGGAGCTGCCGGTGGCTGGAAGTGCGGGTCCTTGCCTTGAGTGATCCACTGCAGGGCTTGAGAGATGCAGGGGAAGACCAAGGAGTTGGCGTTGAGCAGCGGGCGGGCCGCGGGGGGCGCAAAGAGCGAAGGGCCGTGCAGCGGCTGAGCCGGCTTCAACCAGCCGCCCACTCCCTCCAGCTCCGGCGAGGGGGACAGCCAGGGGTCCAGGCCCTCTTTAGACTCCAGCAGCCGGTTCCAGTGGGTCTGGTTGTGCAAGCAGCGTGTCAGGACATTCTCCAAGGTGACGTTGAAGTTCTGCTGGTCTGCAAGGCCAATAAACAGATAGATAGATAGATAGATAGATAGATAGATAGATAGATAGATAGATAGATAGATAGATAGATAGATATACCTTGTATAAAGGAATTACAAGTAGGACCCCCTGTATCCACTGATTCGTTATCCACTGATTCAGTTATCCACGGCTGGCAGAGGAAAAAAGTTAAACAATTCAGCAGCCACAAAGCAAGCCGTAAAGCAAGCTGTTGTCACAAACAGCGGCCATAAAGCAAGCTACTGTCTCAAAACAGCAGTCATAAAGCAAGCTACTGTCAGGAAACAGCAGATTGGGGTGGGTGGGCAGGCAGGCATTCTCTCTTATCCATGGTTTTCATTATCCATGGGAAAGCCTGGAACCAATCCCCAGTGGATACCGGGGTCATACTGTAATTCGTTCCAAATGAAATTCTGTTAAGCAAATCTTCCTTTATACAAATTTCCCATAGGAATGCAATGAAAACAGAATAATCCCTAATCACAACCATTTTTATATTGTTGTATGGATTCACCCCAGAGGCGATTCTGCTAAGCAAATTTCCCCTATCTCCGGATTTTTTTATGTTATACAAACCTTTTGTTATACGAGGGTCCACCGTATGCTGTTGTGTCAAGGCAACTGGACTTTTCTGGAGAGATCTAAACGTTTTGCTACTCATCCAAGCAGCTTTCTCAGTTAGAGGCAAGTTAAGGGCGAGTCCTCCAATTTATCATTCACCTCGGTTTCACCTCAGCCTGGTCTGAATAGGTTCATTTGGTGGACAATGGCCTAAATAGGCTTGCTGGGTGTACAATGACCTGGTGTGGGTGAAAGTCTCACCCATGCAACCCTTCCCAACACTTCCAAGATGTGGCCTCGCTGGTGGAGGTGTGAAGTGCTTCGGATTTGTTTGGGGACTGATGAAAGGACCGCTTGATGAGTAGCAGAGATTGTATCTGAGTCTCCCACCTCCGTTGAGAGGTGTGTATTGTCAATACTCCCATCATGAATGGCTTCCCTGACCCCTCTCTCAAACCACCTCTCTTCTCTGTCTAATATGTGTACATCCTCATCTTTTGAAAGAGTGGCCTTTGTCCTTCAAGTGGAGGTGTACTGCTGATTCTGGTCCTGAGCTGTTGCCCCTCCTATGTTGGGCCATCCTTCTGTTTAGTGGCTGTTTAGTTTCTCCAGTGTAGAGGTCTGCACACTCCTCACTGCATTGGACCACATATTGCTCCTCTCGTATTTTGGTGTCAGGTCCTTTGGGTGGACGAGTCTCTGCCTTAGTGTCAATGTTAATGAGTATTGGGAAGTGTTGCATAGGCGGGACTTACTTGCACCCCCAGGCCACTGTCCAACGTATGAGCCGATTCGGACCAAGGTGACGTAAAAGGTGAACTATAAAGTTGGAGGACTCACCACTAACTTTCCACAGACTGACGAAGGGTAGCAAAATGTTTCGATGAGCAGCAAAACACTTCGATCTCTCAAGAAAAGAAGTCCAGTTGCCATGACTCAGCTTCCAGGTAACCTCACCTGGATGACTGAGAATCTTTATAGATGACGACGATAACAACAACAACAACAACAACAACAACAACAACAACAACAGGAAAACAAGCAAACATAAGAAGCCCTCCTGGGCAAGGATGCAGAGTTTTGCATAGAGGACGGTTCAATCCCTTTCCAAAGCCATTCAAGTTTGCAGCCATCCTGTCATCCCGTGGCAGGTAGTTCCACCGTTTAACTCTGCACCACATGAAGGAACCCCGCCCTCATTCTACCACTGTTTGCTTTGGGGCAGATGGCCCCGAATCGTAGCAATCAGAAAAGGTGGGATTTTTCTCCACCTGCTCTGTTCACCCCACAACCTGAGTTACGCCCCTCTGTCGTGCTTTAATTTGCCCGTTTCTCAACTAAGGTCTCCTCCTTGGGGTGTCACTCTCACACTAAACCGTGGGACTCGTGCGAGAGGGACTGGTCCACAATCACTTTTAGGGCTCACGGGAGACACATGCCAGTCTGCCACGGACAAAATACACATCACTAACACCCAATAAGGATCATGTGCTGTCTAATCAGTTCTGCCAAGCCTTTCCATGGTTTTCCAGGTAGCGAAGACCCAGAAGGGGTTCCCCATCTCCTTCTTTTATGGGGGGTGGGGTGCCCTGGGACTTGTGCCAGGCTGGCTTTTCTTCACCCTGAGAGGCCCTGACAGGAATTGAACTTCCAACCCCCAGCAAAACAGCTAGCGACCTAAACCGCTGAGCGGTTGGACCAACTCAAACAAATTCCATGCTCTAGCCACTGCATCACCCTGGCCCTCAAACTTGACTAAAGCAGAGGAAATTAAATATGACCCTAGGGCAGGCATGTCCAAACTTCGGCCCTCCTGCCGTTTTGGACCACAACTCCCAGAATTCCAAGCTTAGATTGCCAGTGGCAAAGGACTGTGGGAGGTGCGGTCCAAAACATCTGGAGGGCTGAAGTTTGGACATGCATGCCCTAGGACTTATTTTTCTGGTAAGGCTTCCTCAAGCCAAATGTGGTTCTATGACCAACCCACCTGCGTTCCCCACCGTGGAGACCTCGGTGAAATTGGGGCAGAAAACAGCATAGTCAAAGTGGCACGGCTGGGAAGAAAAAGTAAGAAAGAAACACAGATCAGTAGAATCATAAAACAGGTCCAGGAACGACAGTAATTCAGATTCTGGGGTGGGGTGGGGGGGCAGAGAATGGTACACAGAAGATAAGGCCACTTTGAACTGCACAGCTTCAGGAGTGTTTACTTATCAGAGAAAAACATATATTTCAATATCCCCTATTGTAGGCAAAGTTTTGCAAGTAGAAAGCTAGTATATCAGAGAGAAAGCTTTTAAGCTTGATCAGCTACTTGTCTACATGTAAGGAGTTCCTTCTCATATATATTATACACTGCCACATATTCAGCTATGTTCCCTGTTAGGGGTTTTTGTCCAATTATCTAGCGATCTTAGGGACAGCTAAGTGAAACCCAACCCACCTTAGTAAGAAACGGCAAAATTATTTAATAAATGAGTCATCAATAGCTCTCACCAGCAGTAGTTTCAGCAGGGCAGCAGTGTCTCGGTCCCCTGTCACGTTAAAAAGCAGCACTCGGACTTCAGAACCACTTCGGACAGAAAGGAAGAGCAAGGATTACCCGTAATCGCTCGAGATTTCAACGACAGAAACACACACACACTCCTGCCCCTAGCCCCTGCTGCAATCCCAGCACTGGGATTTCAAAATAAAAAATAAGCACAAACAGCAACAAAATGTTGCAGCGCTTTACGATCCTTATCGCGTCCCTGCTGCCCACCTTGAGTCCTGAGATTTTCTCTCCCTCCTGTGCAGGGACCGTGGTCTCTCGGCCCCAAAGGAACGGCCCAGAGGTGTTTACCCAAGCAGGGAAACTCAAAACTCTCCGGATGCTGAGGGACTACAACTCCCATCAGCCCCAGACAATACAGGGAGCTTGGCCCACCCAGCAAAAGCTAGGAAGTGCCTCAGCCTTCATATATGGGGAGCTTTATTTAAGATCTTGATTACGGTAAACATCACCCAGAGTAACTACAGTAGGACCCCCGTATCCACTGATTCATTATCCACTGATTCAGTTATCCACGGTTGGCAGAGGAAAAAAGTAAATAAATAATTCAGCAACTGCACAGCCAACTACTGTCACAAACAGCAGCTGTAAAGCAAGATAATGTCATAAAACAGAAACCATAAAGCAAGCTACTGTCACAAAGCAGCAGCCATAAAGCAAGCTTCTGTCACAAAACAGCAGTTTTTTGAGGATTCTGGTGCTCTCTCTTATCCACGGTTTTCATTATCCATGGGAAGGCATGGAACCAATCCCCAGCGGATACTGGGATCCTACTGTATTCATGACATGCAAAGTCAAATAAATAAATAAATATTATTTCTCAGGATAAGGAAGACGCTCCCCTATCCAGCCCCGCTCCTCACTCACTCGGCCGGCTTTTGCTCGTTCAAGGCAGCCTGGCGGAACCAGCGCACGCAGGCCTGGATGCTGGTGGTGGTGTGGGCCCCGTCGAGGTACCACTTCATGGGGCCGTGGTTCAGGACCTGGTTGCGGCCCAGCCACACTGTATCCCGGAGACCTGTGGAGACAGAACGGGGTGTTCTCTGGGTTTGGGGATGCCCACAGAGCAAACATTACTCCCTCCTGAGAAGCCCCCCAAACTTTCCCCCTATTTCTGCCCATCTCCCCCCACTCCTTGAGCTCAAGAAGTGCACATAGGTGTGTCACAGTGCTCCTGCGAGGAAGGACAGTCACTAGTTCATGACGGCTCCCTGAGCTCGATGGCCAAGCAGGGATTTGAACCTAGGTCTCACGAGTCAAAATTTTAACTACTACACCACTGTAGAGCTTGTTTTCAGTCTCGGATATTTCAGGATATAAATCCATCGGACCTCGAGGGCCAACCAGTCCAATCCCCTTCTGCCATGCAGGGACCCCCATCACAGTATTTCCAACAGATGGCCATCCAGCCTCTGCTTAAAAACCTCCAAGGAAGGAGACTCCACCACCCTCCTTTGGGGCAGCATCTTCCACTGCCGAACAGCTCTAACTGTCATGAAGTTCTTCCTAATGTTCAAATGGAATCTCTTTCCTGTAGTTTGAAACCATTGCCCTGAGTCCTAGTCTCTGAAGCCATGGAAAACAAACCTGCTCCCTCTTCAATATGACATCCTTTCAAATATTTAAACATAGCTATCATATCCCCTTTCTTTTTGAAAGGCTAAACATTCCCAGCGACCTAAGCCATTCCTTGTAAGACATTTCTTCCAGACTTTCACCCATCCTGGTCGCCCTCCTCTGGACCCACTCGAGGTTGTCAACATCCTTTTTAAATTGAGGCGCACAGAACTGGACACAGGACTCCAGGTGGGGTCTGACCAGAGCAGAATAGAGTGGCACTTTCACTTCCCTTGATCTAGACATGATGCTTCTGTTGATGCAACCAAGAATCGCATTGGCTTTCTTGGCTGCCGCATCACACTGCTGACTCGTGTTCAATTTGTGGTCCACCAAGACTCCCAGATCCCTTTCACAGGTACTATTTTCCAGCAAAGTGTCTCCCATCCTATATTTGTCCCTTTCCTGTGGACCCCTCCTGCCCCACCCTTCCTGTGAAGCATCCTTGGTGAGAGCAGCCAAACCGTCTTTTGTTCTTTCTCTCCCCCCACCCCCCAAAATGGAAAACATTTAGGTAAGATCTGTATCAGTTCACTGGCATCCATGAGCCGAGACACTAGCCACCCTCGAGATCCCACGGAGACCCTGAGCAAAGCTAGGATGCCTTTTCCCTACCACGTCCCAGCGTCCTTTTATGGGCATTGGTAGCGGCATGATCAGAAAGGAATGCTTACCAAATTCTGATGCTGAACAAGAAAGGAGGGGAGGGGAATGGAGGCAGAAGCAACCTTACCCTGCACCATGGCGCTGTCTAACTTGAACACAGGGGCCAAGGGGGTAGGTCTTTTCGTGGACAGCTCTGGATTTGGCCAGGAGTCCTTCAGCTCCTTGAGATCTGTCCCAAATAAAAGAGCAGCCATCCTCATTACCAATGCTTCACTTTTGCAGCCTTCTTAATAAACATGCTTTTTAAAAAAATCTACCAACTTGCATTGACTTAAAAGATGAACAAACTTTAGCTGACATTAAGTAGGTAATCATGGTTTGTTGTCCCACAAAGTTAGCCACCCAACAAACCATGGTTTCCTCATATTCCCTCCCCTCCCTTTCCTTTTGTCCACTTCTCTTTCCTTGCAAGAACAAGAAAAACACACCCATGTCAAGCCACAGTCCGACATCGCAACAAGCCAGGATTGAAACCAACCGGGTTTTGTAAGCTAACAGCAAACCATGGCTTCTAATGGTGGTTAGCTGGGAGCAATGGTTGGTTAATGGGAGCAGCTTCGCATCTCACAAGAAGCCAGATTCTGACCATGGCTTGTCATGATGCGCCAACGCCATCAATCCCATTCTCCAACTTTTCCAACCAAGTCAAGGGCGGCTTACCCAAATAACCGTGCCGCCCGAGCCATGCGCGAGCAAGTTGGAGGGCCAGAGCAGCATTGGAGCGCTGGTGGTCACCCGCTAAACCCAGCTGAAGAGGTTTGTCGTCTTCCTCATAGGCATTCAGGTCAGGACACAGGTACAGTGGGCTCTAAAAAGAAGAGAGGAAGGACCTCTGATTAAGCTCAGACTACCTTGTAGGTAGCCCGGCCAGTAGTACAAGAGGCCAGGAGCCAACTCAAACGCATTTAACTATTTGCCCACTTGCCTTAGGTGAAAAGATATACATTTCATGGCAGATGTTCATTGGTGGATAGGGGAAGGGGAAGAGGGAGAGATGATTAGTTGTAGAAGTGGTGGGAGGATTTGGCCAGGGGTCATAGATATGTTAAGCATTGCTAAAGGCCAGGGTCTGTAGATATGTTAAGTATTGTTTTAAGGTAAATTCCTCAAGAGTCCTGGTGGAGGAGAAGAGGCCATTTTTTAAGGCAAGCAAGCATGGAAGGTCCCCTGAGACGGCTGTGGCAGGCCGTCCGTGGAGCACAGCCGGGCCTGCAAATAAACTCAGGACACAGAGGCACGCCTAAACGTGGTCTCTTACCGAGCTCTTTTCCGCTCGCTCCCTCAAAACGTCTAAAGGTCTCTCTAGCTGTGGAACCGTGAACGCTGGCACGCTGGGCTGGAAAATAAAATCCGGGAATGACCGGAGAAGATCTTCGTAGATTTATCAGCGCACAAATGCTGGGCTCCCTGGTGGGTTAAGGCCCTTTGTGAACGCCGGCAGGGAGGCTGAGCAACCTAGTGGGACCATCCCATCTGGGCAGGGGGTGCCGGGGCCCGCTCCGTACCTTGAAGATCCCCCCTTTCTGCCAGGCGATCTTCTCAATGGTGTCTCCAAGGATGTTTGTGTGGTCGATGCCCAATGAGGAGACCCCACACACAACCGGCTTCCTGGGAAAAGAAGAGGGGTAGGAAAGCATGGGGCTCAGAAGGAGCAGGAGGGCTCGGGGACGCCGTTGGGAGACATCTCCCATCCTCCCTGGCCGTGCTGTTGGGGGAGGATGGGCATTGTAGGCCAGCCACAAGTGTGGCAAAAACAAAGAGGTATCCACACCCACCCACTGGCACACGGGAGATTCCTTAGGTTTTGTTACTGGCAGTGAAAGCCCCCCCAACTCAAAAACCCTTGGAGTCTACCCGCCCCCCAATTCTTTTTGCCTTCAGCCCCACCTGCCACTTGAAGGCCATCCCTGGCTGTTTCTCTGAAGTCCCAGTTTGGCACATCTGGAGCAGGTGTTGAGGCCACAGTGACCCTTGCTCAGATGGAACGTGGCTCTTCCTATATCCCTACGAGGTCTCAACAGAGGGAAATGCCTCGCCCATCACCCTCCCTACCTGATGATATTAGTGCAGTCGTAGGCGCCACCAATGCCAACTTCCAAAATGGCCAGGTCCACCTGGAGAAACAACAACACCGCACCTCAGTCGGGGGGGGGGGACCCTCTGGGCCCTGGGGACCATATCGGTTGCATCTCTCTACCCCTCCCTCCCTGGCTGTTTGGCCCAGGGACAATGGGAGGTGTTGTCCACACTGCAAGATCCCTCTCCCTTGCAATGGATCATAATCATGAAAGGAAAAAGATTCAGAAGCCCGTCACTTGGGAACTGCAGCAGAGAACCGCAGGTGCGTGTCGGCATTTCGCTCTCAGGCAGAAGGCAACCCATAGGCCTAAACCCAACCCCTGCTCCCTGTGATAACAGCAGACCCATCAAAACCAAAGGGATGTAGCTAAGTGATGACTTAGCATTCAGTGCTTGTAGTCTGCCTGGCTGAGGCAGCTGAATTTAGGCCATGCAGCACTCCCCCAATTATTGCTGGAATAATCTGCAAAATGCAGGCATCTGAAAATCTGCAAAATGCGGGCACCTGAGTAAACTGACTTTGGGCTGCTCCTGCCAGCTGCGTTTCCAAAGAGAGGTTTTTAACCCCTCCTGACACCTCAGCAGACCTTGCTGCCAGGAGCTCAAGGTCTGTCTGTTGAGGCGTCAGGAGGGGGTTAAAAACTTCTCTTTGGAAACATTTGATGAGGTGTTAGGGGTTGGTTAAAAGCCTCTCTTTGCAAATGCAGCCCGCAGGAGCAGCCCCAGCTGTTTGCTGAGGTGTCAGGAGGGGGTTAAAAACCTCTCTTTGGAAGTGAAATGTAGACGCTCAGCAAGGGCTGCTCCTGCCAGCTCTGCTTGTAAAGAGAGGTTTTTAAAACCCTCCTGACACCTCAGCAGACCTTGCTGCCAGGAGCTCAAGGTCTCTTTGTTGAGGCGTCAGGAGGGGGGTTAAAAAATCTCTTTGGAAACAGCAGCTGGCAGGAGCAGCCCAAGGTCAGTTTGATGAGGTGTTAGGGGTGGGTAAAAAACCTCTCTTTGCAAATGCAACTGGCAGGAGCAGCCCCAGGTGTGTCTGCTGAGGTGCCAGGAGAGGGTTAAAAACATCTCTTTGGAAGCCTGCTTTTCTCAAGAAAAAATGCAATAAACTGAGACCGTAATATATGAACCATGTCGTGGTGGGGGACTACTGTATTTTGTGGTAATTACAAGATAAACTAGAATGGGTATGCACTATTTACAAAGCGATTGGGCATTATTCCTTCATTCAGTGCATCATTGGTTGACTTGTTGCGTACTGGATGGTTGGACTGGCTGGCTGGCTGGCTGGTTCAGTAGTAGTAAATTTATTTCCGGCCGAAGACCAAAAGGGGCTGGCTGGTTTAAATCCGGGCAGTATGTTTTTCTCTACTGGGGTTAAAGTTGCAGGGTTTAGACGTTGGATTGCTCCGGGAAATAAAAGTCTTCGCCCGCAAAGGGTGTTTGCTGGCCAAAAGGATGGGGAAAGACCGAGAAACCGGGGAGGGGGGGAGGGGGAAGAGCACACACACGCACAATTACCTTTTCCTGCAAAAAGACATGGAACGCCATGATGGTCAGGAAGCGGAAGTAAGCCGGCATGGCAGCCTGGTGAGCATCCTGTGGAGAATCCAGAGGGGTGAGGAAGAGCCACGACGATTTCATTCCGTAATACAATACAACGGAACCCCGACTTACGAGATTAATCCATTCCCAGCGAATGCTCGTAAATCGGCTAACTCGTAAGTCGGGCAGCAGTTTCCCATAGGAATGCATTGAAAATCAATTAATCAATTCCAGATGAACGGATTTCAATGCATTCCTCTGGGAAACCGCTTTAAACAACCCGCGGCTCCCCCCCACACACACACACCACCAGGCACATTGGGGGGGAGAAGCAGTGGGTGGCTGCCTCAGTGACTGAAAAACATTCTAAAGAGGGGTGCCCAAACTTTTTGTAAGGAGGGCCAGATTGGTGGCTGAGAATGTGTGAGAATCTGCCACCCCACTGCAAGCCCCATCCACTGACCCCTTTCAACCCCACCCGCAGGAAGGAAGGAGGGGACCAAGGGAAGGAGGGAGGGAGGTGGGGACCAAAGGAAGCACAGGGAGCCGTGGCCACAGGTCGCCCCTTGGAAGAGGCGATCTGTGCGACCTTGCACACACCCCCAAGCTCCCCAGCAGTGGCGACGGCTCGCCCGCCAGCCCACCCCAAAGCTCCTTGGCGGTGGCAGAGGTCCGCTGGCCTGCCCACCCCCACACATTCCCCTGAGGTGTTGGTGATGGCAGACCACCCGTCCGCCCAAGCTTCCCAGCGGTGTCAGTGTTGGCAGAAGATTTTTTTTGTTTAAAAAAAAACATGGGGTGAAGGAGGGGGAGGGAGCGGCGGGCCAGCCAGCCAGCCACGGGCCACTCAGAATGGCCCGACGGGCCGGATTTGGGCACCCCCCCCCCAGCCCGGACTTTGGGCAGGCCTGTTCTAAACAACAAAAAAGTGTTCTGCTTATATATCGCCCCATACCACTTCAAGTAGTCTCTGGGCGGTTTACCGTTTTTTAAATTACAGTAATGCAGGCTACACACTGCCACCCCCACCCCACCCAAGCAAGCTGGGTACTCATTTTACCAACCTCGGAAGGATGGAAGGCTGAGTGAACATTGAGCCTGCTACCTGGGATTGAACCCCAAGTCGTGAGCACAGTTTCACCTGCAGGACAGGCATTTAACCACTGCGCCACCTGCCAGGTCTCTCCCCAATGTGCCCAGTGGGGGGGGAGGGGGGAGAAGTGGCGGGTGGTTTAAAATGTCTTCAGCCACCGAGGCAAGTGGTGGACTGCATCTCCACGTTGTGGGAGTCCAGAGAAGCAGTGCATGAAGTTTGAACTGACTTTTAGTCAGTTCACGGAGGGAAGCTCTTGCCTTATTGACTAAAAGTCAGTTCAACCTTCATGCGCTGCTTCTTCCCATGGGAGAGGTTTGAAATGACTTTTAGGCATGGAGGCAAGCACCCCCATGCCTATAAGTCCTTTCGAACATGGCGCGCCACCTGCCGCTTCCCCCCCACACACACAATGCACCATCGTTAGTGGAGCAAAACCTATTTTTCTCATAAGGCGCAGTGGGGGGGGAGCAGAACTGTGCTCAGAATTCAGGTATTTCGGATGTCGGGTGCATCGTAAGCCGGGGTACCACTGTAATTTGTATTCCTGTGTGGAGCCGGGGGTTGGACTTTGATGGTTCTCTTGGCTCCTTCCAATTTCAGTATTCTATGATCCCCCCCCCAAAAAAAAAAACCAAAAGACTCTTTCTGGACCCCAACGTATATTTCTATTGCACTTCCCGCAATAGTTGCCCTCAAACAGGTGTTTCACCACTGTGTCTCCCAGTCCACTTCTAATGAGGCTTCCAAAACAAATTCTTCTGTTTTCTTAAAACTGCACACACAACCAAGGAGGACAAATCCCTCAAAATAACTGGAAGGCAGCTAAACCCTCCGCTTACAGCGAAACAAAGGGTTTTTAAATCCAAATGTTAGCCAAAATCTCCTCCATGCCTCTTTTCTAGAGAGAAAGGATAACGTAAACTATAGTCCATGCAAATAATTAGTTACTAGCAGATTGCACCTCAGCCGCTTCTTGATGAGTATCTACGTGTGTCGACTTAACGCAAAATGGAATCATTTACGGATACGTAATTTGAGGCCTGGCTGATTCAAACACATTGTTCTATAATCTATGCCATAATTATATCTACTGTCTGAGTGCATAACCATTGTACCATCAATAACAGTTTGTACAAATGATTGTGGTAGCAGGATTATACTTATTTTTTAAGTAAAACTCATGTATTTACTATTGAAACAAAGTCAGGTATTTAGGGTTAGGGTTAGGGCTGCCTAAGAAAGGCAGAAATGTATTGACCACCATTTACATAAAAACAGCCTTGCTGGAAGAGGCCCCAGCCCATCCAGTCCAGCATTCTGTCTCACACAGTGGCTCACCAGTTGCTTCAGGGCATTCCCAAGCAGATGTCTTCACCTGGTTATGATTCTCTTCAAATGGCATTGAGAGATCTCCTGCCCATCTCTCCAACCCGGAGGTTGTCCTTAGACATCCATCACGAGAGCCACGGATGCCCTTGTTCTCCATGAACTTGTCTAAATCCTTTCTTAAATCTGTCAAGGCTGAAAGCTGTCGCCACTTCTTCTGGCAGGGAGTTCCAAAGACCAGTGATCCTCTGGGTGAAAAAGTACTTTCTCTTATTTGTTTGAGATCTAGCACCCGAAAGTTTCATGGAGTGCCCCCTAGTTCTTGTGTTGTGCGATGTCTACTTGTCTACTTTGTATGATTTTATAAACTTCAGTCAGGTCACCTCTTAGGCGCCGTCGTTCAAGAGTGAAGAGGCCCAGCCGTTACAGCCTCAGATTGTAAGGAAAGGGTTCCAGTCCCCGAGTCATTCTGGTTGCCCTCCTCTGCACTTTTTCCATTTCCATAATATCCTTCTGGAGGCATGGTGACAAGAACTGTAAAGAATACTCCAGATGGGGCCTCACCATAGAATTATAAAGAGGCAAAATGACACTGGCTGATTTATTTTCTATACCCTTTCTAATGTTTGGTTAACTCTCCTTTTTCAGGAGTCTTCTAAGTATTTTTTCTTTATTTTTAAGAACATAAGACAAGCTTTGCCAGAATAGGCCACAGCCCATCCATTCTGTCTCACACAGCAGCTCTCCATTTGCTTCAGGGTATTCCCCAGCAGATGTCTTCGCCTGCTTATGATTCCCCACAAATGGCAATGAGAGATCTCCTGCCCATCTCTCCGACCCGGAGGTTGTCCTTAGGCATCCATCATGATAGCTATGGATACCCTTGTTCTCCATGAACTTGTCTAATCCTTTCTTAAAGCTGTCAAGGCTGACAGCTGTCACTACTTCTTCTGGCAGGGAGTTCCACAGACCAGTGACCACAGACCACCATTTGCGGGTTCGTCCAAAGCCAAGAAATTATGCTTAGCCCATTTCCAGAACAAGCCAGGGCAGTAAACGGTGGCTTTGAGTCCACGTACAGAAGTAATAAAAAGATGCAGCCTATTCTACCAAATAAGGGCACGTATGTCACATTTACAATTCTGTCGTCCTTACCTTGGTCTCTTCTAAGCGGTTATAGACCCGCCAGAAGTATTTGCTAAATAGCTCCTTGCTGATCGGCACTCCGTTGATCCGAATCCTCTCGCGCACTTGGACTAGGTGGGGAGAACTTGGGAGAGGAGGGTGGGAGGAAAAAAACAGGACAAAAAAAGGTGAGCCCCTTTATTTCCATTGCAGGACTGACTGATCGCCAATTTTTTGCCAAAATTTTAAACCCTTTCCAGCTATTTTAAAGGGTAGCACACAAAATTTTAAAAAAGAAAATTGTCTCAGCTAACGTTTTCATTTTTACATAAAGCTGTTTTGCCAAACCACCAAAGTTTCAATCTTTGATATCTGATTTCTCCCAACATTTTTTTCTTCAGCCGATCAAAATTCATTTTTAATAATATCTGGGAAGTTCAGTGTTAAATTTATGCCGAAATACTTAATAATAACAATTATTTGACTCCTCCAAGTATGGTTTTCATTTCTTTCCCCTTTGTCTCACAGTTTAAGCAACATACATTCTGATTTATCCCAACAAGACTCTCAAACCTGTTACAGCTTCATAATGCTTTAAATGAAATTTAATCCTTTCTATAGATTTTAAGGCAGTAGTTGTCCACCTGTGGGTCCCCAGATATTCCTGGACTGCAACTCCCAGAAATCCTGGTCAGCACAGCTAATGATGAAGACTTCTGGGAGTTGCAGTCCAGGAACATCTGGGGACCCACCAGTTGAGAACCACTGTTTTAAGGGATCCTTAATCATTAACAAAATCATCGCCTGCATATAGGTTCGTTTCATTTTGCTCTTTATCTCCTATTCTTTAATAAAATAATTAATTAAAGGATGAGCCCATCACATTATTCAAGATTTGTGATCCCATTAAACAGGAACTACTGTAGGTCTACCCCAGGGATGTCCATATTTTGGCCCTCCAGGTGTTTTGGACCACAACTCCCAGAAATCCGAGCCTGTATTGCTAAGGACAAAGGACGGTGGGAGTTGTGGTCCAAAACATCTGGAGGGCCAAAGTTTGGACACACATTGCCGCCACCAGCTTTGGGCAGCTCAGGGGGACCAAGATCGGCCCACAAGATTCTTGGAAGGGTATGATCCGATGTGAAACCACTCTACCCTCATCTTCTATCCCTTTTGTTTGTTTGTTTTTTCCCGCCGCCTTGACGCTTTTGCTGAGGCTTTTCCATTTTTTGTTTTTATTTTTGGCTTTTCTGCAATTCTGTTGTAAACCGCCCAGAGTTCCTGCTGGAAGATGGGCGGTACAGAAATAAAATAAAATAAATAAATAATAAGACAGGCAAAAGATTCTTGGCGGGACCTACCTGTAAAAACCTGTCTTCAAGCCGTAGTTGCGAAGAATGCACTCAGTGAAGGCACATGCAGAGCCCTGAGGGAGGGAAGGGGGGGAAGGAAGGGTTAACATCGAGACCACCAAGCAGGTTTTTCGGGTGGGAATGAAGGACTGAGCCACAGACTGCAGGTCAGAGGGCAACAGCTTGGAGATCCCTCTTAGGTTACATGAAGCCAGATTCAGAGGCGGGGGGGGGATGGAATCCACATCTGCTTTCTTGATAATGGGTTCCACAAGGTGATCGGAGACAAAAGCTCACTTCCAAGGGATCAAAAAAAATCAGTAGAAGATCAGTGATTGGAGATAAAGGCTCCCTGAAAGTGACCCAAACATCAGTGATCAGAGCTAAAAGCTCACTTAAAGAGCTCAAAACGTCAGTGATCAGGGATAAAACCTCACTTAAAGTGATGAAAAAGGTCAGTGATCGGAGATAAAAGTTCACTTAAAACCTGTATTCAAGCGCTGGGGAGCCCACCTCTGATTTGCAGCCTAGGAAATGATTGTGTGAAATGTTAAGAACATAAGAAGAGCCATGCTGGATCAGGCCAAAGGCCCATCTAGTGCAGCTTCCAATATCTCACAGTGGCCCCACCAAATGCATTTGGGAGTGCACGAGACTAGATGTCTGTCTCCTGATACCACTCCCCTGCATCTGGTCCTTGAGGTACCCCGGTTTTAAGCCTGGAGATGACACATCTCCATCATGGTTTGTCACCTGTGATGGACTTTTCCTCCAGGAATCTGTCCAATCCCCTTTTGAAGGCATCCAGGCCAGATGCCATCACAACATTCTGTGGCAGGGAGTTCCACTAACACCACACTGGGTAAAACAAATAATTCTATTGTCTGTTCTCACTCTCCCAACCCTCAATTTGAGTGTATGTCCCCTAGTTCTGGTATTTTGTGAGATGGAGAAGAATGTCCCTCTATCCACTTGACTCATGCCCCACATTATTTTGTATGTTCAAAGGGCAAAACATACCACCTCAAAAACCTATTTGAAGACAATTATTGAGAGTGACAAGTCTCCAGCCATATAAGGTCCTTTGCAGAGCTCCCTCACCTTTGAGGTCCTTCCCAGGCACTGCCTATTCCCGGGGGGGGGGGGGTCACAGTCTCCAAATTGTCACCACAAAGGCATTGCGAAAGATGTCTCTCTCACACATATACACAAACACACACACACACACACACACACACACACAATGTTATTTCTTTCCAGATCCTGTTGATCTCACCTTGCCCTTTGTCCCAGTGACATGAATGACGTTCAGTTGATCCAGGTCTTTAACCTGTCGGTTAAAAAAGAAAAGTGAATTATCTTATCGCGGTTGTGATTTGGGGGAGAACTTTCTCCCTCCACCCCACCCCCGGAGAGCACAAAACCACAGGGGGGCAAAAACGCAAACAAGATATTTTCTTTAAGGATAAACAAAGAGACTTTCTATGGAGAAGGACCTGGCCGCGCAGGCATGTCCAAACTTCAGCCCTCCAGATGTTTTGGACCACAACTCCCACAGTCCTTTGTCACTGGAAATATAGGCTTGGAATTCTGGGAGTTGTGGCCCAAAATATCAGGAGGGCCGAAGTTTGGACATGCCTTCGGGGAACCTGGGTCTTCGCCTCACCTTTAAACCGCTTCGCTCCAAGAACCCTGTCATTGCGGCAAACTGTGCTTCAGGGTCCCCCCTCTCGCGCTTCACCTGCTCCAGGTAGTTGGCGTTGGTCTGGAGTGTGTTTAAGGTCCGGATGGCATCCTGTCAAGTCCGACCCAAGCGATGCAGAGAGAGAGAGAGAGAGAGGATGGTCAATCTCAAAAAAAAATTCTCCACTTATGGAAAACCGAGAACGGTGAACTTGGAACAAATGTCCTTAGGTTTTCCTAAGTTACTGAAAAGTAACTTGGAGAAGTCACTTTTCAGACGAGGTTTCCATTCCCCACCCGCATTCTCCCTTGATTAGGTTAAGTAAATTATGTATTGCTTGAGAGTGATAGAAGATCCTGTTGTGGTCTCGCTTATTGTTAGCTCTCCAGTGGTGCCTTGTATAAAGGAATTAAATTGTTCCAAATGAAATTCTGTTCAGCAAATTTTCCTTGATACAAATTTCCCATAGGAATGCAATGAAAACAGAGTAATCCCTAATTGCGACCATTCTTATGTTGTACAGATTCACCCCATAAGCAATTCTGTTAAGCAAGTTTCTCCTATCTCTGGAATTTTTTATGTTGTACAGATTTTATGTTATACAAGCCGTTTATCATATGAGGGCCCACTGCATCTGAAAAATATAGATTACGGTGTGCCCTTTTCCCAAAACCTGTTTTTTTAAAAAATCCCTCAGTTGCCGAGTGTTGCCCGTTACCCCTCATTTCTCTACCCCACCTCCGAAATCCCCCCCCAAAAAGAAGACTGAAATTAGGAGGACGCAGTCCAGGGCTCCAGATTCTCACTGGGCACTCCCACAGCAGGCAAAAAGGGGGGGCCAGAAAATGGGTAACTCGTTTTCCGACACCCGACCTCCAGATCATGGCTCTGTCTCTCCATCTTTGGATTTTGTCTCGGCTACAGCGGGGTGGGTTGATGGAGGTCCATGAAGTCCATTCAAACCCACAGGGCTCTTGAGAGAGGGAGGGGGGTTCCCCTTCTGTGATTTGCTACACACAACCGGGATATCCCAACGGACAAATACAGTGGTACCTCGAGATACAACCGCCTTGAGTAACGAAAAAAAAAATCAAGTTACGAAAGAAGTCCATCAGGAAAAAAACTTCCACAAACACTTGATTTATGAAAATTCTCTATGGAAAAACTTGAGATACAAAAATTTTGAGGAAGATTTCAATTTCCAGGGTGCATTGCGTCCTATTCAGATCCATGTTGTGGAAATTTTCGCGGTATGGAACGCCCCGAGGAACAAATGACCATCTTTTTTCACTCTATAAGACGCACTTTCCCACCCTCAAAAGTAAGGGGAAAGGTCTGTGCGTCTTATAGAGCGAATAAAGCAGTCCCCGCTACGTATATATAACAGGTTTTCATTTAGAGAGACGTTACCCGCACGGAAGCTCTCCAGTCCCCTGTTGCAGCCGGGAATTCCACCGTTCCAATCACCTCATTTGCAAAGATGGACCCTCTGCCCTCCCTGTCTGCAGCCAGGATTCCCCGTCCATAAAATCTTGGGCCAAACATTTTTTCTTGTTTTCCTCCTCTAAAAAATGGGTGCGTCTTATGATCCGGTGTGTCTTATAGAGCGAAAAATACGGTAATTTTGTAACTCAAGGTACCACTGTAACCACTAGGGTGCCGTGGCCACCTCTGCCTCTTCCCACCCTTCCCCTCCACCCCCAATGGCAAATTGAGCCTCCCACGAGGAAAATATCTTTGAGAAATATCTCAAAGCTTTGTTTGTATGTTTGGGAACATCCCTGGCCAGCGAGATCTGCTGTTGTCGTGTGCTGTCAAATCGCGCCTGGCCTCTGACTGCCTCCAGGAAGCCCTACTCAGTTCTTGTCGGCTCAAGCCTGTGGTTTCCTTCAGGAAGTCCGTCCGTCTTGTATTGGGTCTTCCTCCTTTCCTCCTCCGACCCGGCTTTCCCACCCTGATGGTCTTTTCCAAAGAATTCTGCCTTCTCACGATGTTCCCGAAGGAGGGCTCCCTCAATTTTTTTCACCCAGCGCATTGTTAGTCTGTGGAATTCCCTGCCACAGGATGTGGTGATGGCATCTGGCCTGGATGCCTTCAAAAGGGGATTGGACAGATTCCTGGAGGAAAAGTCCATCACAGGTTACAAACCATGATGGAGATGTGTAATTCCCCAGGCTTAAAACCAGGGTCCTTCAAGGGCCAAATGCAGGGGAGTGCTATCAGGAGACAGAGATCTAGTTTTGTGCGCTCCCAGAGGCATCTGGTGGGGCCACTATGAGATACAGGAAGCTCGACTAGATGGGCCTTTGGCCTGATCCAGCAGGGCTCTTCTTATGTTCTTATGTTCAATTTCATCATTTATGCCCACCTGGTTTCCTCTCGTCTTCATCACGCCATTAATGCACCTCCTGGAAAAATTACATTCCGCCGTTTCACGGAATGCTCCCATCCTGCGCAGCCACCTGGGTGGGGTGCGATTCTGGGATTCCTATCCACCCACCAAAAAAGTAACTTTTATCAGCAAGCACCCCCCCATGCCACGCGGCCAACTTCCAACCGATGCCCTGAGGTATTTCATCTACTTGAAATATCCCCACTGCACCCCCCTCCATTCCTATTGCTGCCTCCCTGCAAGGGACTACCACTTCCATCCTCCCCAGCTGGCATTACTGGCCCGCCGCTGATGGCCTCAGAGATGGAGGACCCTCCTTGGAAATTAACCTAACTGGAGAAGGCACGGGAAGTGAGCTTAAAATAGCGCCCATGGCTCAGTCGCGCTACCCCCTCGGCCCCTTACTTGGTTTCTATAATTAAGTGCCAGCTTCGTTGGCCTTACGAGGGGAACACTGTACTCCTTGGTGCTGGGAGCTGCCGGTCCCACACGAGTGCTGAGAGCACCAAACAGGCCAGGCTGTTCTGTAACTGTGAAAAGCAAAGTGTTCTGCTTATATACTGTCCCATACCACTTCCAAGTAGTCTCTGGGCGGTTTACAGTTTTTAATTACAGTAATGCAGGCTACACACTGCCCCACCCCACCCCAAGCAAGCTGGGTACTCATTTTCCCGACCTCGGAAGGATGGAAGGCTGAGTCAACCAGGAGCCTGCTACCTGGGATTGAACCCCAGGTCGTGAGCACAGTTTTACCTGCAGGACAGGCATTTAACCACTGCGTCCTCCCCATATCGTAGGGCCTACGTGGCGGGGGCTGAGTTGGGGTTCCATGTTCCGACTGCATGGCCCCGACAAGAATTTCAGCCGGTGCCTGATGCCGTCTTAGCTGCTGCTAAACTGCCTTCAAGGGCTTCCCCCAGTAAGGTGTATTCCAGGAGTCAACCCGCGCACATGTCGACTTTCACTAAACTAAACTATCGCAAGCTGGTGAAAGGTACAGTAGGAACCCGGTATCCGCTGGGGATTGGTCCAGGCCTTTCCATGGATAATGAAAACCGTGGATAAGAGAGAACACCTGCCCGCCCACCTCCAAACTGCTCTTTCCTGACAGTAGCTTGCTTTATGAAACAGTAGCTTGCTTTATGGCTGCTATTTGTGTCAGTAGCTTGCTTTACAGATGCTATTTGTGACAACAGCTTGCTTTACAGCTGCTGTTTGTGACAACAGCTTGCTTTGTGGCTGCTGAATTATTTAATTTTTTTCCTCTGCCAACTGTGGATAACTGAATTAGTGGATAATGAATCAGTGGATACGGGGGTCCTACTGTATTTCTAAACCTCTCAAGGGGAGACTTCTCGACAAGGAGACCAATGTTTACTGCCCTTCTGGAAAGAGTCCTACCCCTTCCTGGCGTTGTTTGCAAGCCTGCTTCTAACCTGGCACTTTTCCCCCCAAAAGGGCAGCACTTCCGCCATACCTGGATTAAGTGCCAAGCGGGTGAGGATAATATTTAACCAGGCTCTGATAGGGAGGGAGTCTCTCCCACACACCCCGCAGGCTTGAGAGCTGAAGGGCAAATACACACATAATGTGCCAGGCCAGCGAACCCACCCAGCAGAAGACACTCTCAAAAAACAGGAGTGTAGAAAAGTTTTCATGGAAACGCTGGGGACCGTAGTGTGTTCCCCCCACCCCACCCCCACAGCCAGTATTCAGGGCCCTGATCCACACTCACCTCCATTGCAATAGCTCAGGGAAGCAACTCTCTTGTAACGGAAAAAGGGGAAAACGCTTTTTAACAGCTAGAAACTCATGCAAGGCATGTGAGAATCCGAAATATAACGCACGTGCTGGAGGTCTCTGCAAGGAGCTCTGGTTTTCACATGACTTCGCCATATTTCCGGCTCTAACATTATTAGATTACGCGGAAATATGATACCATACATCCGCAGAACACCATGCGAGGGAAAAGGCACTGAGATAAGCACGGAGCAGGCACCAAAGCGCCACCAATTAATCGCTGAAGGGCACCCATTCTTTTATGGGAGCTTTACATCCCACCAGCTGCCTAGGTGCCCTAAGCCAGCGGTGGCGAACCTTTTAAAGACCAAGTGCCCAAACTGCGATTCAAAACCCACTAATTTTTTGCAAAGTGCCAATATGGCAACTTAAATTGAATACAGGTGGCCATGAAGGGGCGATGTCGGGTGCCCACAGAAAGGGCTCTGAGTGCCACCTTTGGCACCCATGCCATAGGTTCGCCAACACTGCCCTAAGCACATCCGATCTCGCCTGATTTCGGAAGCTAAGCAGGGTCAGCCCTGGTTAGTACTTGGATGGGCGACCACCAGGGAATACCCAGCGCTGTAGGCGCCTGGAGTAGGAACTGAAAAGCCACTCCAGTATTCCTGCCAAGAAAACTCCATGGACATGGAGTCACGAAGAGTTGGTCACGACTATAACGACACAACACACAACACATTACATCCCACTCCAAATCCCATGTTGCACCTCCCATTTCCCCAGTCACCACTTCCCTCCTGGCCGTCTGGCTCAGAGGCCAGTGACGAATATTATAAAAAGGGATGCAAGGAATGAGTAAACTCGCTACAAACCAAGCCTAGGGGGAAACCTGATGCCTTCTGGAGGTCTGGGGACTCCATGACCCACCAGCCACCCCCTAGCCCAGGGGATGATGGGAACAGCAGTCCATCGCCATTTGGGGGGCTCTGGGTTCTAAATAAAGACTGGACCCATTGAACCAGCTGCTGTATGGCAAGCACATCCTGCAACGGATCCTTGGCACAGAGGACAGAGTGTCAAATGAGGACTCCAGAGCGCAACTCATGCAGTTAATCCCCTTTTACATTGACCTTGGTAGGGTCTCCGAGGTATCTGGGTTGTTGAAGGAGTGGGATTTTACCTGTGAAGCCACCCCTTGTGGGTTCCCCTAACTGAGCACGGACTTCAACCCACGCCGCCTGTGCCCTAGCTAGCCCATCGCTCTACTACACCCTACTACTTGCTCTTGAAGGTTCCAGGAACACTGGGTTCGAATCCCGCCCTCCCCCATACAAACTCATTGACTGGGGCAGCGGTAGAACCGTCCCTTCAATATCTCCCCTTCCTGGCCAAGCCTATATCGGGGTCGCCGCGCGTCGCCCGGGACGGCAGAACCCGGCCCTGAAGGAGATCCCATGGAACCAATGGATCTATTCCAGACGGGACCCTCTTTTTTTTTTTTTTTTTTTGCAAAACGAGGCCAACAACAGCGACCGTTAATTGCACCGAATGGAAAATCGGGGCCAGAGGCTACGATCCTCTCCAAGCCTCCCCTCCCCCCAGCCCTCCCCTTGATCGCCCCCGGGGGTTGCCACCCCACACCTCCACTCGCCGGCCCGATCCTGCCTGCCTGCCTTTCCCCCACGTGGATCTCCACCGGCTGATGCAACCTGCGGAGGCTTTTTTCTCCCTGCCGGGGGTCGGGAACAGGGCGGAGGGGGGGTCGGTCCGCGGTACCTGGTACTCCATCGTGGGCGCCCGCGCGGGGCGAGTGCTGAACGGGCGCGGGCCACGGCAGGGGTCGGCAGGGGCCGCCCGAGGCGCCCGGAGGGTCGGCAGCCGCCCGAGGCGCTGCAAGAGCCCCCGTTGCAACACCCGGGCGCGGGGCGAGCCCATCCCCAGCTCCGCAACACCACCAACGCCGCCGCCTCCTCCTCCCCTTCGCCCACCCCCCCACCCCCCGAGCATGCACGCCCCGCGCTCGCTCTTCTTTTCCCCGCGCAACCCTCTGGCTGCAAAAAGGTCCCGGGAGCGGGCACGGGCACGGCGTCGCCTGGCTCCAGCGCGCAGGCGCCTTAGGCCCCGCCGGCGCCATATTTGAGAAGGGAACGCTTGCCCGGTTCTCTTGGTTTCTCGGCTGCTTAGTGAGAAACACCCAGCAATAGATAGATAGATAGATAGATAGATAGATAGATAGATAGATAGATA
>JAHTLZ010000089.1:3089023-3104870 GCA_023846285.1 Phrynocephalus versicolor | reverse complement strand
TAAGTAAGTAAGTAAGTAAGTAAGTAAGTAAGTAAGTAAGTAAGTAAGTAAGTAAGTAAGTAAGTAAGTATAGAATCATAGAGTTGGAAGAGACCCCAAGGGCCATCTAGTCCAACCCCCTGCCATGCAGGAACCCCCATCACAATACCTCTGACAGATGGCCATCCAGCCTCTGCTTAAAAACCTCCAAAGAAGGAGACTCCACCACCCTTTGTGGAAGCGTATTCCACTGCCGAACAGCTCTAACCCTCAGGAAGTTTTTCCTAATGTTCAAATGGAAGCTCTTTTCCTGTAGTTTTAAGCCACTGTCCCAAGTCCTAGTCTCTGAAGCCTTGGGAAACAAACCTGTTCCCTCTTCAATATGACATCCTTTCAAATATTTAAACGTAGCTATCATATCCGCCCTCAGCCTTCTTTTTGTAAGGCTAAACATTCCCAGCCCCCTAAGTCGCTCCTTGTAAGACATTTCTTCCAGACCTTCAACCATCCTGGTCGCCCTCCTCTGGACCTGCTTGAGGTTGTCAGCATCCTTTTTAAATCGAGGTGTACAGAACTCCAAAGATGGAGTTGAAGGTTGGGGAAACCGATGCCCTCCAGATATTGAGGAAAGCAATCCTTCTATAATTCTGCCTATTGAGTGGTTGGGGGAGATGGGACCCGGAACCCAACCCCATCTAGGGATCCCAAGCCCAGGTGTCCAACTTGGCTGTCCCCTCCCCCAGGCTCGCCACACACCCCTTTACCCCTCCCGCCACACTAAAACCCACAGCATACCCCTTCTTTCTCGTTCTCCATCAGCACTTTCTTCAGGGCCACTTTCTTCCCAGTCTGGCGATGCTTAGCTTTGAACACTTCCCTGGAGAGAAAGAGAAAGAGCCATCTTGGAGAGTTGCCGAGGCAGAGGGGAGGGGGGCTCCCATGCCGGAGAAGACACTGCCCCAGGGGACACTTCCTCCGGCGCTTGTAGTGCAAACGGCCCAGGAGCAGCTGCTGAAGGCTGGCCCCATCCCTCAAGGGATGAGCGATGCGTGGAACCTCCAGGTTCCAGAGCCACCAGCTTCAGAACACCAGTTGCTGGGAGACACACACTAGCCGTCGGGATGTTGCTACCACCTCGGACGACGAGACTTCCTGGGGAGGCCCAATGTACAATTGGAGACGACCTTGGTTTGAGAAAAACGAACTGGCGGGCCTCTGGCGGGAGGTGTTTGAAGGTCAGTGGGGAGGTAGGACAGGCTAAGAGAGAAGGATCAGCCCAAGTGGTGGCCAAACTTTGGCCCTCCAGAAGTTTTGGACCACAACTCCCACAGTCCTTTGTCATTGGCAAGTTAAGCTTAGAATTCTGGAAGTTGTGGTCCAAAACACCTAGAGGGCCGAAGTTTGGCCACTACTGGCCCAAGGGCAGCCTGGAGGTTTTAGAGCTGACGAAGCACTAGAAGGATCAACCAAGGAGGCAAACAAGGGAAGGGAACTTATGGACAACCTAACCAAGTGCTTGATTTGCAAGGAGAGGAAGGAAGGGTCCAGAGAGTGGGCAGCAAGAGGGGGAAAGCTCACATGGGATCTTAGAAAGGGGGAGAAGGAAAGAATTCATTTAAAACTGATTAAGAGCAGCGAGGCGACTGATAACAGGGGACTGGAAAATTAAGTATGATTTTCACTTAGATGAATGGCATAAAGAAGTTTGGAATGTAGCTATAAATGGTAAATTTACACGCAATATTAAACTCCGAAAGCAGAGATAAAAAAAGAACATTTTATTGATGTTTGACATTTTTATTGACATTGCTTTAATAAAAGGGAAGGGCACCTTAGCAAGAATCAGCTGAGTTTTGAGAGGAACAGGGCTCTATAAATAGAGGAGGAAACAGTCATATATCTGGATGGCCACAGCGGAGGGAAGCAGGTAATAGGGTTGTTTATGTGGTGGTTTGTTATTAATTTTAGTTATGTATCTTTTAAGGACTTGTTTTCCCATGTATCTTCTTAAGTTTTAAAAATTGCAAAATTATAAAAGAAAGGATTTGAGAGAAAGCCTGTGATCATACTGTGATCGAATCTCACAGTATGAAACGACTCAGGTGTTAAGGTCATCAGGAGAGGCCCTTCTCTCCATCCCACCACCCTCACAGGTACATCTTGTGGGAACCCATGAAAGGGCCTTCTCGGCTGCTGCGCCCAGACTCTGGAACTCCCTCCCACTGGAGGCCAGGACTGCCTCATCTCTGCTGTCTTTTCGGAAACGGAGAAAGACCTTTCTCTTCAGGCAAGCTTTCCCTGAATGATGGACTACCTATTATGTGGCTTTCATATGAATCTACAGGATTACATAGACTTTGTGTTATAACTACTTAAACAGCAACCTTGTAGCTTTAATGTAATGTTGTCTATTAATGCTGTAAGATGTCCCTCAATTCCTTGTTCTCAAATACTTGAACATGTCTTAATTGTATTGGACTGTATACTATCATGTCAATTGTACTGGACTGTATATTATCCTTCATTACTGAATAAAGAAAAATGTATGAGATTGAGAAAAAGGGGAATTCATAAAATCCACAATTGAGAGGAATTTGCAGGAGAAAAAAGAGGGGTGCCAGTCTTTCAAGGACAGTAGAAAGGGTGAGGATGAGGAAGGCCGCACAAGTGGCCTAGAAGTTAGAAGACAAAGAAGGGGAACCCATAAATATATAGGATGAAGGCAAAGAGGACAGGAGGGAAGGGGCAAAAGTTGTGGCCAGCAGGACTGTCCATGAAGGCAGATAGACAAAGGGGGGAAACCAGGGGAGCCTCTTAAGGACCTAGTCCACGTGAAGGATAGCGGAAGAAATAAGGAAAGGAGATTGGAGGTGGCTGTAATGGAAACGCCTTTAGCGGGAAGAACCTGGACAGGAAAATTTGTGAAGATTGCTGCGAAGGGAGGCCGAAAAGGAAGAAAGGGGTGGGAGAGGCCAAGAAAAGAGACAAGGGGCTACATGCAGGATAAGGGACAGGAAAACAAGGACCCCATAGAGTTACTCTCTGGGGGAACAGAAAAGGGTTTGTGGACGGGATGGGCGTAGGGATAAAAAGCAGGGCACTCTTTCAAGAGGGAGGGAGGCCCGAAGAGGAAGGAGGATGGGCAGGGGGATCTGTGGGGTGCAAAGCAGAAAGCAAGCAAGCAGGGGCTGGCCCTAGACACACAGGAAGGGGAAGGGCTAGCATAGGATGCAGCCCCCATAGGGTCTGCTGATGGGGAAAGCCAACTCAGGGATCCCCAGGGAGGAAGGAGGGCAGGCGGCCCACAGTCTCTGTAGGGTGCAGGGCAGGGGTTGGCCCCATAAATTGGGTTATTAGGGCCTTTATGGGGCCACCACTCATAGGTCTGCTGAAGGGGGGGAGCCAACCCAGGGACCCCCACCCAATACAGAGGAGGGAGGGAGGGAAGGGAGGCAGCCCAGGGTCTCTGTAGGGTGCCCTATAAATGGAGTTGTCGGCTTCTATGGGGCCACCACTTATAGGGTGGGGGAAAGCCAATCCAAGGACCCCCAACCCACCCACTCATCCTACAGAGGGAGGGAGGCAGGAAGGCAGCCCGAGGGGGTCTCTTGTATCGTGGCCGGACCCCATCCAGGCGGGAAGAGGAAGGGACCACAAAGGGGGGGGAGCCCATCGGGGAACCCAGCCGGGAAGTTGGGGGAGGGGGAGGCTGATTGGGGGGGGTCCCATAGGAGAGACCCCCCCCCCCCCCCCCCCCCCCATCCCAGGGAAGGGAAGGGGAAGGGGTCCGTCCTTTACCCGAAGGTGCCCTGCCCGATCTTGGCCAGCTTCTCGTACTTGGCGACCTCGTCGCAGTACGGGCACTCCACCGTGTCGTACTGCTTGGCCATGGCGGAGCCCGAGCCCCCGCTCTCTTCTGGCTGCCGCCGGCCTCCGTCCGAGGGGCGGCCGGCGCCGCTTCCTGCCATGCTTCCGCCCGGACGCTCCATCTCCCGACCACGCTTCCAGGAAGACGCGCCGGATCCTTGGGAGATGTAGTTCCGGTCGACGGGCCATAGAGGCGCGAGGGACAGAGCGGAAGGGGGGGAGAGAGAGAGGGGGGGCTAGAACGGTCAGAACCCGGATACTTTAACCCTTTCCCGCCCGAGTCTCTTTTCCCTTCCCCCCGCCGCCTTTTCAAATCACTTTGAATGCTTTTCTGTTTTCGATTCCTTTTCCAAATTCTTTGCTTATCTTGTTATCTTTATATTTTAACATAGTCTCCTTCGTAGTCTATTGTTCTATTTGCATGTGTATATATAGACACACACACCCATCTATATGTGGATACAGTATATGAAATTTATTATTATTTATTTTTTATGATTTATTTATTATGATTGTATTACTGTAGGTGTTGTTTCCTGATGCTATTTCAAATGAATTGATACAAAGTAAAAGAAAAAAGGGCTAACTCTATCTTTATTTGGTTGATTTAATTGGGGTTATTCCTTTTCCAAATTCGTCGCTTATCTTGTTATCTTTATATTTTAACGTACTCTCCTTCATAGTCTATTATTCCATTTGCATGTGTATATATAGACACACACACCCATCTGTATGTGGATACTGTATATGATATTTCGATTCCTTTTCCAAATTCGTTGTTTTTCTTGTTATCTTTATCTTTTAGCGTAGTTTCTTTCGTAGCCTATTGTTCCATTTGTGTCTATGCGTATAATGTATGTAGACACACAAACATCTGTATGTGGATATATGAATGTTTTTGTGATTTATTTATTAAAATTATATTGCTGTAGGGGTTGTTTTCTGATGCTATTTCAAATGAATTGATAGAAAATTAAAGGAAAAATGGCTACTTCTATCTTTATTGCCCTGTGGCGCAGTGGTTAAATGCCTGTCCCACAGGTAAAACTGTGCTCAAAACCTGGGGTTCAATCTCAGGTAGCAGGCTCAAGGTTCACTCAGCCTTCCATCCTTCTGAGGTCCGTCAAATGAGTACCCAGCTTACTGGGGGGGGGGTGGCAGTGTGTAGCCTGCATTACTGTAATTAAAAACTGTAAACCGCCCAGAGACTACTTGAAGTGGTATGGGGCAGTATATAAGCAGAACACTTTGCTTTTATTTGGTTAATTTAATTGGGGTTATTTCAATTCCTTTTCCAAATTTGTTGCTTATCTTGTTATCTTTATATTTTAATGTACAGTAGTCTCTCTCTTTCATAGCCTATTACTCCATTTGTATCCATGTGTATACTGTATATAGACACACAAATATATCTGTATGTGGATATATGAAATTTATTATTGTATTCCTAACCCTAACCCTAACCCTAGTCCTTGCACAACTGTTAAATCCTGAGGTTTATTTCCAGAGATCTGGATTGATGGATGGATGGATTGATTGATTGAATCTGGGGACAAGACAGGAGCTCATGAGGCTGGGTGGGTGTAATGACATCCCACCACCGGCCCATCCCTGGGACAGGAAGAGGGGAGTCTTTTTTTGTGCAATTCATTGCCTTGAGCTTAGCCTGGCTTAGAGCTGCTCATCTCTGCCCTTTGCCCGACTGGGTCACTTCCTATTCTGGTTGGGACACCCCATCACTGACATTTCCTCTCCCTCCCCTCCCTCCCCAGCTGCTTTTGCAGCGCGAGCTCTGTTTGTGCCCTCCTGACTTATAGCAATTAGGGTGGACCCTCCCCCACATCAACAGATTTAGGGGGGATCTGCGAGCACCCTGGGTCCCCCCCCCCAGCTGAGATCTGCTTTCTGAATCACGCGTGCTAAAATCCCCTAACGAGTGTCTTTTGTTTTATTTGCTTTTCCATGTTTACAAATACCTCGCCTTTTTGGTAACACTCGCAATGCTTATCTTTCCTGCTTGCTACTTATGTTGCCTGCAGATCTTTGGACCTGCTGCATGGAACGGTTTTAGCACGGTTAAAAAAAAGGAAAAGAAACAGACACATCTCTTGCCGGAATCTACAGCTGCCAGTCAGAACCGGTACAACTTGTCTAGGCTGGACCAGCGTTTGGACTCGTGATTGATGGTCAGCCCAAGCTTGAGAAAGCTGCAGGCATTGTGTTAGATCCCTGGAAGAGACTCGGGGTGGGTGGATGAAGATTGATTTAATTTGTCCTGCTTCATACGCTCCTTTGCTTAACATTCATGCTGCATGTGGTGGTTTTATGACTTAAATAATGAAACTAATTAAAAATTCATTTCGTGCCCCTCTCTAATACTGACTATCTAACCAGGCAAAGATAAAGAGAAAATGGAAGCAGTATATTGAAGACCTGTGCAGAAGAGATAAATCCTATGAAAATAATCTGCAGAAAGTGAAGTGAAAGCTGCTCTGAAAACACTAGGAAGAAACAAATCAAAGATGTGAGGGACTTCCCCATTCTTCTAAATTTATTCTCTGTAGCCAGATGACCATGCTGTTTACTAGTTTTCAGCTTTGTTTTTGACTTTTAATGCCAAGACACACATCTCCCAAAGCATGGCTTACTGCCAGAGAACGGTTCGTTTTGGACTACAAATCCCAGCATCCTCCCCAGCCCACACAGCCAGGGATTCCGCGGGTCAGCCACAAACCAATGTTCTCTCTCTGCGTGTGTTTTCTGTTATCTCAGCATGGCATCCGCCTGGCACGTTGGAAATATGTCCCAGAGGTCTGGATATTTATTTTATTTTTAGATTATTTAGATTTAAGAGCAATTCGACCTAAGAGTGGAAAACTGTTGCCATTTTAACTGACGCCTTACAAATTTTAGATATGGTCTGCTCGACTTACAAATATTTTTTTCCATTTTGTTATTTTAAAAGTTATTTTTTTCAATTTTTTAACTAGGCGCCTCGACTTAAGAGTAGTTCGACTTAACAGCATGCATTCGGAATGGATTAAATTTGTAAGTTGAGACACCACTGTACACTGTATTTGTATAAAGGAAAAATTGCTTAACATAATTTCATTTGGTATGAATTAATTCCTTTATACGAGGTACCACTGTACAGTCAGTGGTACCTTGTATAAAGGAATTAATTCATTCCAAATGAAATTATGTTAAGCAAAATTTCCTTTATACAAATTTCCCATAGGAAGGCATTGAAAACTGTAATCCCTAATCACAACCCATTTTTATGTTGTACAGATTTGCCCCATAGACAATTATGTTAAGCAAATTTCCCCTATCTCCAGAATTTTTTACGTTGTCCAGATTTTATGTTATACAAACCGTTTGTTATACGAGGGTCCACTGTATTGGGTAATACTAAGAAAAGATAGTAGAAGCATGTTACCAGTTTGGGAATAATCGCTCCCACCACCCCCAACCTAGCTGTTTGGGCAATGATGGGGGTTATAGTGGAAACAACAACAAAACACACAAACCCTTTTCTGTGCTCTGCAGTGGATCGCACAAACACACTCCTTGCTTAAAACAAAACAAAACAAAACAAAAGTTAGAACCAGCCAAGCATAGGAGTTGCTTATGCAGGCGTCAGGCCCTTTTAAAAGCTTCCGCCTCACACATTTTTTTTTTAAAAAAATATTTTTAAAATAAGATTGAAGCGTGTGAGGACTGCGGTCAGAGGGCCCGGTGTTGTGCAAGTGGCAGAGGAAATGTATCTGAGAGCGAATCGAAAGACGGAGAGCCACCGGGGGAGGGTGTGGGAAAGGAAGGGAGGCTGGATGGAAGTGAAACACTTTTCGCACACTTCTTTCCCCCCCAGCAAACCCGAGAAGATGGCTGAAGGCCAGAAAAGAGGAGCGGGCCTCAAACGTAAGTAAACGTGTAGAGGAGCGCAGGAGGTGGCCGTGGGTCGCTCTCACAAAACAGGCGGCAACGCTCAAAGGCAAGAGAGCAGATGTGGCTGCACATTTTACAGGGAAAGGGTGATGTGAAAAGGGTGGAATGAGGGTCTTTCCCCCTTGGAGGCCGGTGCTTCAGTTGCCACCTTTTTTTTCTTAACCGGGCTCCTGCGCTTTTGTCAGGGCGCCCCGGAAGAAGCAGGAGGCTTGGTCGGTTGGGTATGTCGGAATACCAAGGTGGTGTGAGTGGATGTGATGGCGGCCCTTCCCTCCCTCCCTCCCTCCCGACACCACACACACACACACACACACACACTTCGTCCTAAATGGTGGTGGTGAGGTGGCCAACTTTTTTCCAAGCAGGGCTCCTGTGTGTTTAACAAGCAGTGGGTGTGCTAAGGAAAACGGGGGCTTAATCCGTTTACAGAGCCCTGGAACAAAGGAGGGAGGAAGAAAGTTCTTCAGGAACAGAAGAAATTTTAGAAAGTGTTCTGAACCCAATGTGCAGAAATGCCACTTTCAAGGACAATGCCCAGATCTTGGGATTTTCAGAGCTGTAGCCCCCCCCCAAACTATTTATTTATTAATATATTTATTCCACTCATATGTCACCCATCTGACTGCAGGGCCACTGTGTAACTTCCCTGAAATGCATTTACACCAGGTCAGGAGACTACGGATTGCTTTCTGCCCCTGCTGTATCAATATGTTGGCTTTCCAGAAGCTGCACAGCAACTACCATTATCCACCACCAGTGGTGGTGAGGGCTAATTGGACCTGATGGCCACAACATGCCAACATGAGCAGTAGAAATAGGCTCACGGGTGTGGGCAGGTGCTGTCCCATTTTGTGGATACGGGAAAACAAACGTTGGCAAAAGAGTTGCATCAACTGGAACTTACAGTCTCGAAAGGAAGAGTCCTAGACCAGTGGTGGTGAACCTTTGGCACTCCAGATGTTTTCGACCACAAATCCCACGGTCCTTTGTCATTGGCAATCTAGGCTGGGAATTCTGGGTGTTTTGGTTCAAAACATCTGAAGTGCCGAAGGTTCGCCACCACTGTCTTAGACCCAGGCAGAGCCTCCGGGCTCTCGGGTTTCTGGCCTTTGCTGATGGCACCCACGTGGAGACCGATGTTACGGGCCCACTTCCTGCCCCCAGCGCACCGGGCTCCACACAACCTCCTCAAGGGAAGTCTCCAGCAAGCCCGGTGCCCCTCGCTTCCCCAGAAATGTGGGTGCCCGAAAACTAAAACTAAAAACCTTGTCTCCTTCTCTGGTTTGGCTCTCCAGGGTTCTTCAAGATGAAAGGTTTTGGGAGCCTCAGCAGCCTGCCGTGGGCATTTGCTTTCCGGCGAGTCTCGGTCGCCCCCAGTTCTCGAGAGCCCCCCTGTGGGGAGCGCCTGCCCCCCAACAGCTTCCTGGATCCCCCCTTCGGAGGCACCCAGGACGACCTGAGTGCCGTGCCCAAAAGCCCCTCTCCTTACGCCCGGTCCTGCGACATGTTCAGCCACATGGGGACCCTGCCCAGGAGCCGTTGTCATCCGGCCAAGAAGAAGCCAAGGGCTAAGGCCGAAGCGGGGCAGGAAGGGGGGGCCGGCGGTGCCATCCCATACCCGGCTGGCCCGGAGGAGGCACCTCTCTCCAAAAAGGAGAAAAAGAAGAAGAAAGGACGGCCTCCAGGCGGTGGCGGGCACAGGAATCAATGGGACCCTCTCCCAACCCCCGGGAATCCGGCCCTTGGGAACATGGGGGGTGACTTCAGCACCTTGCCCCAAAGCCCCTCTCCTTACGCCCGGTCGTGCGACATGTTCAGCCACATGGCGACCCTGCCGAGGGCCAGCCGAGCTGAGGAGAAGCCAAAGGCCAAAGGCCAAGGGGTGAAAGAAGGGGGCAGCCATGACGCTCACTCGTCCTCAGGCAGCCTGGAGACCAGGGCGGTCTCTGAGGCATCCGTTCTCCCAAAAGATACTTCCTCCTCAGCAGGTGAGGAGGAGAAAAAGAGAACGGGGTCTCCAGGGGAAGCTTCCCGAACCCAGTACTCGGAGGTTGGGACGACCGCCTCTGAATACGGCCCGGGGGCAAAGAGAGCTTCTGACAGAACCCCCCAAGAGGAATCCAAAAAGAGTCAAACGGATCCTCTTCGGGCCCCTGGGAAGACCGCCGCCTTCGGGAGCGCACAGGACGACCTGGCTGCCGGGGCTCGGCTGCCCCCATGCCCTTACACCCGGTCCAGTGACACGTATAGCCACGCAGGGACCATGCCGAGGGCCAAATCCGGCCAGCTGCAGGATCAGGCCAAGGAAAGAGAGAAGACGCACTGTTTGCAAGTGTGCGAACCCCCCGCGGAACCTGGCAAGCGAGCGGAGGGCAAAAATCCCCCTTGCAAGCCGTTTGAGGACAGGTAAGATGCTATGGCGGGTGGATCCCTCTTCGGACAGGGGGGTGCTTGTTACAAAAGTTTCCATAAAGTTACATGATAGAGTCCTAGTTTTTCCGTGCTGTCCTTTCACCCTAAGTTCTGGATTCTTCTCCTTCTTTGCTCGCCTCTTCCTCTTCCTCCTCCTCCCCCCCCCTGCCGATCAGCCACTCCCCCTGAGAACAACACTTTCCTCCACTGCCACCATCAGTGCTAGTTCCAGATTAAATGCACAAAAGGTCACACACACACCCATCCAAGATAACCTATTTCAAATTTCAGGCTTGAAGGCAAGGCGTGAAATATCGTCTGTGTAACCATAGAGCACAGAACACTTTTATTGTCATTGTACAGGTACAACGAAATTTTAAAAGGGCCATCCAGTCTGCACCTCATTCATTCTGAATAAAATATTCCAAAACATAAAAACCTACCATTTTAAAACAAACATCCATACACATACCCGTACATTCTCTCACTCATCATCACTTGTACCCATTTAAAACTCTAAAACATAAACCAACCAACCACAGAGAGAGAGAGACACACACACACACAAACCTTACTACCTCTTCACCTAACAGCATTCACACTCAATACATAGATGTCCTAAAGCACATCCAATCTCACTTGGAAGCTAAACAGGGTTGACCATCAGGGAATACCAGGTGCTGTCGGCGCCTGGAGTAGGAACTGGCAAGCCACTCCAGTATTCCTGCCAAGAAAACTCCATGGACATGGAGTCACGAAGAGTTGGTCACGACTGTAACAACGCAACAGACACACAGATTAAAAACAAATCATGCCCACAAACAGCCCTGTTTCCTTCTTCACTCAACAACTACACAATCCGCATACAATATACAGTACATGTTACACATTCAACACTGGTCTTTCTCGTTTGCTTAAGTTTTATTTATTTATTTATATTTATTTTATATAGCTTGTATGCCGCCCACTACCCAAAGCTGAATGTAACATAGTTACTGCTGTTGGATAAAAACTATTTCTAAATCTATTTGACCACAAAAGGGGACATGGTGGCGAACAATCTGCTGATGGGTTGTGTGGGGTCCCGCATCTGGAGCTGAGACTTTGACCTCATAATCCCAGTTTGGGGGCTCCCCTAGGCCTTCCCCCTCCCCCCCCCAGCACAAACAAACCACCTTGCCAAGATCAGAGGCAGGAGAGGTGCCCAGGGCAGCCACATCTGATGGAGAACCAGCTTCCCTTTCAAAAGAGAAGGAGGCTCTCCTTGGCAGATGGTGCTGAGCAGGGGCGACTTTCCCATAGGCCTTAGTGGTTCAATGAACCAGGGCGCCTGAACCCCAAGGGCGCCTGAACCCCCAAACCCCAAAACTCTTAGATCAGGAAAGCAGAACCCGAAGAGGTTTCCGACACCGCCCCGGGGAAGGCAAGCCACGAGAGGGGAGGGCGGGAGGCGGCGGGAGGCTCTGGACGGGGCCGGGCACAGAGCGCACAGTGGCGGTGGCGCGGCGGCGGGGGAGGCTTTCCCCGTCGCCAGCCTTTGGGTTGCGAAGAAAGGAGAGAGGGAGGGGGGGTCTTTGCGTTCTTCTCCGAAGCGCCGTCGCGCCCCCTCCTCACCTGAAAGCGGCCGGGTGATGGGACTCGTGGGCTCGGAGGGGAAGCAGGAAGGCCACCTTCCCCCCGCGCCCCCCGCTCTCCCTTTCCCGGGGGCGCTGGACTGCACGTGGAAGGGGCGAGGGCGCGCTGGAGCCGGCCTTCCTTTTCCCTCCTCCCTTTTCCCTTCCCTTCCTTTCCCTTCCCTTTCCCCTGCCTGCCTTCCCTGCCCTCCGATGCTTGCCGCCTGGGTCCCGGAGGGGGGGCGCTTCTCCCCTAAAGCTCCTCTGGGGATGCCTTTGGACCCGGGCGGCCGCAGGGGAACTGCGGGTGGGGCGCCGGAGATCCGTCCCCTCTTGCGAAAAGGAACGGCGCCTGGGGCACGGGGTGGGGAGACTCCAATATTGACCCGCCGGGCGTCGGATCTCTGGTGGGTGGGTGGGGGGAACGGGGGAGGGAAGGAGGGGTGGGAGGGCCGTGCCCGGCTGGCCGCGCGCGCACAGGCTCCGCTTCCCCGCGGGGATCGGCGGGGTGTGGGGGGGCGCGTTCAGCGCCGCTCATCCCGACTGGCGTGGCGGTGCTCGCCGTCGATGTCGTGACGTGGCCCTCCCGACCAAGTTTATTCCTTCTCACGTGTGGGCGCCGATGCAGGGCTGGTGGGAATCCCGCTCGGGGCAGCAGCCCCCCCTCCACTGCGCCCGGTGTGAATCTGGCCACAAGGTCGCCCCTGGGCGCCGGGCGGGGGGCGGGGGTCCGTGCCTGGGCCCATTTGGGAAGGCCCTCCCGGCCCCGCCGTGGCTGAACCTTGAGGGACGCCTACAGTATTGGGAACAAGGGCACAAGGGAGCCTCCTTGGCTTCCACGGGTGAGAATCAGGCATCATCCCTGAAAGAGTGCTGTGTTGTTGTTGTTTTTTATCCCAGTCTCCATTCACCTGGGAGTTGGGAGGAGGCCTTGGCCAGAGATCCTCCAGGCCGCTGGTCCCACTGGGAATTCTCCCTAGCTGTGCTGGAATACTGATGGCAATGTCCTACACCTGAGGAAGCGGACACTCTTATGTACAGGGGCAAGCACCTTTCGCAGAAGAAACACTGCCAAGGGGCTCAAGTATGGTGACAAGTTAAGACGGATCAACTTGTTTTGGGGTGGGTGCTCGTGAGTCACAATCCACTTCCTCAGACACAGGGAGTTGGCCATGAGTTACAGGATGGATCGCAGATTTATGTACCAATATTCTGGATAGACAGCTCTGTGAAACGGGGGGGGGGGGCGCCAGAGGGATCTTCGAACCACAGCTCCACATATCCTTAAGACGGCCCTGGTGCTGAGGGTAGGGTGAGCTGTGTGTGTGTATCCAAAACTGCTTAAAAGTGAAAGAACAGAAAGTGGCGGGCAGAGCAGGGACCTCAAAGCCAATCTGGACGCCCAGTCTGACGGCTTTTCTAACTTGGCATCTCAACACAGGCTGCTTTCCACACAGACGGTGGCTCCCTTTGGACCTCCTTTCTGGAGATGTCTAATAAGGGGCTGCCCCGAAATCTCCCCTACAACACACAGACGGATTTGTTTTCTCAGGCTGGGGAAGCGGGCAGATGCATCGGAGGCCTGTTCAAAAGAGGAGGGAATGCCGAGTTTCCCCCTTGGCTTCGCATTCCAGGAAAGGAGAGGGAGGGGCCCGGGGCGTTGGGGAGGAGAGACACTAGAGACCCAGAAGGAGGGATCCCTTGTTGGCTGCACAGTTCAGACGTCCACCAGTCCAGCTTTGGCAGCGGCTGCAGGCAGAGAGAGAGAAAGAGAGAGAGACCAGAGCACAGAGGTAGACGGAGCCAAGGGAGACGTGATGACAGAGGTGGACAGGAGATATCCCACCACCATGGACCACGCCAGGTGAGCAGAGGGGTCTGTCTCCTCTTGTCTTGGGGGCAAGAGGAGTAGCTGGGGAGGCTTGGGTGGGCATCGTCCCCCTGCTTGGGGTCGCCTGGCAAAATCCAAATCGACCTGACCGGACAGAAGCTTGTGGCACACAAGTTTAAGGTGCCACAGGTTTTCGCCAGGGTCTTTTCGTCTGGAAGTGCCACCCGTTTCTGCTGTGCCGTGCCGTGCCGTGCCGCTGTGGATTATGCCTGAGATGCTCTGCCCAGACAAACGCAGCAAGGTCTTCTAAAACTGCTCAACCCTCTCTTTTCCTCAACCTGTCTAGGGGATGCTGGGACTTTGTTGGCCGAAATAAGCAACCCTCCCGGGTTCTGGGACTGAAAGAGCTGGTTCCAGCTCCGTCTGGGTTTTCTCCCTGTCTGGCAGCAGCTTTTTCAAAAGACGGCCTTTTCAGGGAGGCCAAACCTTGAACCCCCAAGCATCTTTGGAGGCTGTGCTGACCACCAGGCCGTGAGGCTCCTTCCCACCCTCCCACCTTTGGTTTCCAGCTGACATGGAAACTTCAACCTTTGTCAGCCAGCACGGTCTTGGTTTCCGGTTCAGGGGCACATCAGGATTTGAATCACAAAGCCCGGAACCTCTTGTGGCCTCGTTTCCTGTGCATTTCTGGTCAGGGAGGTACCAAAACGACAAAAGACACCTCCAGAAACACTTCTCTCCCCCCCCCCCCCAGCTCTGCTGGTTGCAACCCAGGGAGAGCACCATGCTCTGATGGTTTGGTTTGTGTCTCCACGCACATCTGCTTTTTGGTAGAAAGAGAAGGTGCCTCTACCCGTGAGGATCAGGTCCTGGGAGGATGCTTAGTGCATCTCTCTCTCGCCCCCCCTCCATCCCGGGCAGAGTTAATGGGACTTGTAGTCCATTGCATCTGGAGGGTGTGCTTTTGCGGATGTCCTGTCTTGGGGGCTCTGCCCCTTTGGAGATGCCACCACCCTTTGTCTGACCTTGTGGGGTGTGTGAGTGTCTGCTTGGGTTCCGTGTCCACAGAGGGAGGGAGGGATTTCCCACCGTTCTTCCAAAGTCTCTAGCTCTCATTGAGGCTGTTGCATGGAACGCCCCCCAATGTTGCAGGAGCACCAATGTCTGCTGTGGGCAGGCAGGCTTCCCAGGTGTCTGACCGTGGGACCGGCTTTCTCTCCGACCTGCCACTGTGGTTGATACGTTGAGATGGCAGGCCCTCAAAGTGTTGAGTAATTTTAAGCCCCGAGGAAGCCAGCCGGGCCCTGATGACTCCACGAGCCTTGCACGCTCGCCGCCGTGAGTCATGTGGTGGGTCTGGCCTCTCTAACGGGCTTTTATAACTAACGAGCCACGGTTGCAGGTGGGTTAAACTCCAAAAACCATTTTCCTTTCTCCCTTGCCTTGTGTCCCACCCAACCCTGAGCTTGGGGGGTGGTGGTGGGGTAATCCTTTCTGGGAATTAGACTTCCCATTGGCCAGCTTATTGGGGTGGGGGATGCTGGCTGTTGTAGTCCACAGGGAGCTTTCCCAAAGTCTGCCCTTGCCCGTGATCTGTGCCGGAGCAAGGAGGCGAGAGAATATGAATGGGTGGACAGAGACCCCTGGAATCCTAGTCTTTCAAAAAAGTCAGGGTCAAAGGTTTAAAGAAAAGACCCTCCTGAGTGTAATCTTCTACTCTTCATGGCCCTTCCCTCTGCTTTTTCCTCTTCTGGAAGTCCTTCTCTCTCTCCGTTCTTGGGCATTTCCTTAACGGCTGAACATGGCTTTTTGCATGCAGAGGGCTCTGGTCCGTGCCCCCCCCCCCAGCGTGTCCTGTTTATGCTCCCTCTTCCAGGCGGGCTTTTATTTGGCTCCTGCCTCAGAGGAGGGCGGCTTGATAAAAAAGCCCCACCTTTGTCAGCCTCCAAACTGGCCTTCTTTTCATTTTGAGACCGTTTGGGGTTTCCTCTCTCTCTCTCTCTCTACACACACATACACAGAGCCTCCGTACTTTCCTCACCACCAACGGTTAGCCGGCTGGCGTTGGCAGCCCCCTGGACGCACAGGTGGTGCTGTGTGCGGCTTTTCAAAAAAGGCAGCTGAGGAAGGAGGAGGTGGGTTGTGATGGGACACACACACACACACACACACACACACACACACACACACACACACA
>JAHTLZ010000089.1:3032103-3063409 GCA_023846285.1 Phrynocephalus versicolor | reverse complement strand
TGCTGCTGCTGCTGCTGCTGCTGCTGCTGCTGCTGCTGCTGCTGCTGATGATGATGATGATGATGATGATGATGATGATGATGATGATGATTAGTATTATTATTATTATTATTAGTATTAGTATTTTATCTCTCCTTGCACATACACATCTCCATCCTCTCCCCAACGATTTGGGCAAACCAACAGGCCTGGGAGGTAAATACCTGCACTTCCCCAACTCCTTCACCCCAAATCCCATATGGGCACTGGGAACATCTACGTTTTTAGGGTTTTTTTTCTCAGTAGTCTTGCTCAGAAGAGGAGGAACAGGCCTTGGAAAACAGGCCGAGGGGTGAAAAGGTGGCGGTTTCTATGGCGACGGCATCTGCTCTGCCCTGGGCACCCCTTGGGAGGACCGAAGGGGGGGGCAGCGGCTGGACCCTGTGGGTTAGACCGTTCATTTTTAATTAGGGTTCAAAAACATGCTTCCCACCCCCAGGAGCAGGGAATAACCTCCAGCCGCTCACAGCTGAAGTCTGGCCTTGCAGAGGCATTGGGATCCGGAGATTTACACCGGCTGCTCACTGAGAGGCTGCATCCCTTCAAATGTCTTTGGCCACTCGACAGGAATGGAATCGCGGATCAGTTTGGGAAAAGTCGAACCCATGAACGGGGGGGGAGGGGTGTGTGTAAAAAAGCTCACATTCCCCACCCCACCCAGCTCCAAGGAAAGCATTTCAGGAAAGCTTTGGAGGCTGACCGGCTGATGCTCCTGTATTATTAAGGCTGTGGCTCTTAATATTATGTACCTGTACTTGGTTTCTCTGAGCGAATATTAGGGTGTTGTCTCAGCTTCATCGACAGCTTATTAAAATGGGATGGCTGCTATCTTCGTAAGCGAACCAGGATGCTTTTGTGTGATACAGGGACAAAGTCAATTTATAAACAAGCAGCCTTGCTCAACCAGGCAGCCTGCTTTGTTTTTTTTTTTAAGGCAACAGCCCTATAAACAATTCCCCTGATGCCTACCACCTGGGTGTTTGCTTAGAAAAGCCTCTCTCCATCCCATCCAGATAGGTTGCCTTCCTTCCAGATGTGCTGATTTACAGGCCCCATTATCCCCAGCGACCACCTTCGAGGCCAGATTGGAAGAGTCCGATGGCTGTTGAGGTGTTCGGTTTCAAAGCCGGTCCCCCCAACCCACCAGCCCCCCCCCCCCCAATGCAGAAGGAGCCCCTGCGATCCTGGTGGATCACAGGTTCGGCCTTGCCACTACATTGGACTCTCATATAACAAACGGTTTTTGTATAACATAAAATCTGTACAACATAAAAAATTCCAGAGATAGGGGAAATTTGCTTAGCAGAATCGCCTATGGGGCGAATCCATACAACATAAAAACAGTCGCAATTAGGGATTACTCTGTTTTCAATGCATTCCTATGCGAAATTTGTATAAAGGAAACTTTGCTTAACATAATTTCATTTGGAACGAATGAATTCCTTTATACAAGGTGGTACCACTTGTACTTCTACTGAGTGAGACTGGGTTCACCAGAATTCTCTCTCCAGGGTTTGGACCTATCTAAAGATGGTAGAGCATGAATCTGGGACTTTATCTTGCCTGGGATGGATCTGTCCCGCCACTGGCTTTTGCACCTGGCACTCAGAGATGCTGTACTTCCATGGCTTCAGAGACTAGGACTCGGGGCAATGGTTTCCAACGGCAGGAAAAGAGATTCCATTTGAAGATCAGGAAGAACTTCATGACAGCTAGAGCTGTTCCACAGTGGAATATGTTGCCACAAAGGGTGTTGGAGTCTCCTTCGTTGGAGGTTTTTAAGCGGAGGCTGGATGGCTATCTGTCAGAGGTATTGTGATGGGGGTCCCTGCATGGCAGGGGGTTGGACTGGATGGCCCTTGGAGGTCTCTTCCATGATTCTATGATTCTATACTTTGAAGCCTGGATCCTGGGCTGGCAATGGACTTTGGTGAATGCTGCCCCTTTCCCTAAGACCCGTGCACAGAGCATCACGCCTGCTGATGTAGTTGTTGCTCCCGTTCTTGTTCCCTGACTCTCTAAGGAGAGGATATCAGCAGGAGAAGCAATGGGGGGCACAGGGCAAACAGAGAGGGAGGGTCTTGTGTGTTTAAGGATCAGGTGCTCGGGCATTAGCATCAAGCTCCTCTTTATGCAGAAGACTTGCCTGTTTAAATCTGTCATTATTATTCATTATACCAGCAGGCTCTGACATACACGGCAGGGTTAACCCTTTGTGGAAAAGGTTTCTGCCTCGCTGGGCAATCTGTCACCAACCATTGGAGACAGGAGATTGAGGAGGGGGATTGGAATTCCATCCAAGCCATTGTTCCCCTTCAGATGTCCATACATCTCCTTTTTGTTCACTTATCATCGCCACGTTCATTTTATTTTTTTAAAACTGTCTACAACATTCTCAACAGAAGAGTTCAAGTTGAACTATATTTTCCGAATCCTGCCTGCTAGATTCCTTGGTTTCCACGACGCAAGCCCTACAGATCCAAAACCATGAAGGAAGCCACAAATATTCTGAGTTTGCAAAACAGGAGTAAGTTTGCTCATGGCGGAAGATTTTGCTGGAGGCCCCCTTTTCTGGTGGTGACTTGGTGGCATTTAACTATATAACAGCCTCCAAGTAGATAAACCATACCCGGCCTTCCGCAGCTTCTAAAATCAGATGAGATCGGGCCTATTCAGTGTGATATCATGGGGTAAAAATGAGCAGAGAGGAGCCAAACCAGGTGGTGATGTGCCTGTCTTATTAGTCATCTTTGCCAAAGACAAAATTCATCTTAGTCATCTTTGCCTAAGACAAAATTCACCTACAGTACTACAAAATCCATCACTCTGATTTTAACTCTTCACCATTGCCGCCCCCTGGGGGGGGCACATGTTTTCTGATGAGTTTGCATCACTCTCCCTTTTCCCACTCACTAAGACTTTTTCCAGGAGACTTAAATAACCTAGGTGACACCAGGATCTGTTTCTCCCGTACGGCAGGGAGCGTTTGACCCAAGAGACATCGCCTTATATTCAGCGGTGGGGCTACGGATTAAAGTGGAAACTGGAACAAGATGTAAAGCAGGGCAAACCCACACAGGGTCGTAAACAGGATTGCATTAAATACAAAGTGAATTAAAGCAACGTGCATAATGAGAAACGCCTCGGCCAAAGCTAAAATTGCAGCGCACAACAGCTGCGGGCGTTAAGCGTGACATGCAAAGTTCGCAGCTTGCGGGAGAATTCGGTTTTCCCTCAGCGCATTCATGCATACCAGCCAAGGTGCATCGCACCCCCCCACACACACACACACACAGGCGTTTCACAGCCGAAACCACTTCTCAGCTCATGTTAGCTGACAAGTCTGTTCACCCTTTGGCTTCGCTCCCGAGAAGCAGCTGTGCTCCTGGTAGATGTGTTTCAGCAGGGCCGTCGAGGCCTGGATCTTTGAGCTGGTTCACCAAGGCAGGGTGGGAAGCGCCATCCATCTGCCGGAGACCTTGTTATGCTCTTCATTATCTCCGGTCACCACCCTTCCTGCCAAGAGTGTCCAGTCCCGTGGCTTGATTTTCTAATACATATTTATTCTTCGACTCACAAATGTCCTTCATTCCTTACAACCCGTGCTAAAGTATCTCTGCGCGAATTAACATCAACAGTCTCTTCAAATGCAAATGGATTCTTAACAGAATGATTAAATAGGTTTGCCGGTAAATTAACTTCAGGGGAACTTATATTGGAGGGTAAGACCCCCCTCCCATGGCAGGTGCTCCCACAGCAGGGAAGGCGCGCCCACTGAGCCACCAGATTCTCCACTCACTGGTGGTCGCCACCTCTCTTGCATCCTTGCATCTTCTCTGTGTTCCCCGGCCATCGTACTGGTCTAACTTCCACTGACCAAGTTAGTGGTTCCAGATACCACCTGTAGGGAACGTGCTGAGTGCTGTGTACATGCAGGGGAGTCTGGGGAATAATAATTTTAAACAGCAACCATACTCAACCAGGCTTCCCTCCAGGATGCTACACATCTGGAGGGCAGCTGGGATCGAGGAGGAGTGAGCTCAACACAGGAGACCTAGAATATCATGAAAAGAATGCTCTATATCATTGGTGGCGAACCTTTGGCATGCCAGATGTTTTGGACCACAACTCCCTTTGTCATTGGCCATCAAGGCTCGGAATTCTGGGAGTCGTGGTCCAGAACATCTGGAGTGCTGAAGGTTCGCCACCACCGCTCTATATGGACAGGATGAAACACAGCAGTATCTTAATCTGCTGCTACTAATTTTTTTATACTGGTTAAGGTGATTTTCATCAAGATAACATCCCATTACAGCCACTGAGCCACCGGATTCTCCGCTCATTGGCATTTTGCCACCTCTCTTGCATCCTTGCATCTTCTCTGTGTTCCCCGGCCATCGTACTGGTCTAACTTCCACTGACCAAGTTAGTGGTTCCAGATAGCACACCTCATCCTTCACTCTTCCTACACCTCTCTCCTCAGTCTGGGTCTCAACGTCTCTCTGCAACGGCTGTTGTAAAAGATTTCAAAAGCTCTCTCTCTTTCTCTGTCTCCCCATGCAGTTCTCCAAGGAGAAGTACATCCTTGACTCATCTCCGGAGAAGCTTCGTAAAGAGTTGGAAGAAGAGCTGAAACTCAGCAGCACCGACCTCAGGAGCCACGCCTGGTACCACGGGCGCATCCCCCGCGAGGTGAGAGGCGACGGGTAAATACCCAGTTTTCCCGAAAATAAGACATCCCCCGAAAATAAGACCTACTTACAGTTTTGCCTCTTGCTGAAAAATAAGGCATCCGCCCCAAAAATAAGGCCTCCCTGATAATAAGATAACCATAAATGTGTACCATATTCTTCCTCATGGAAAAATAACACATCGCCTGAAAATAAGACCTAGTGCATCTTTGGGAGCAAAAATTAATATAAGACACTGTCTTATTTTCGGGGAAACATGGTACGATTAAATGGGCTCTCTGCAAACTTCTAAAAGTGGGCCGTTTAGTTTTTAAAAAAGAGGACCTAGCATTATAGCATTGTTATCACTACCACTTATTAACGAACATGATATAAAAACAAAATAATTAATTGCAAACCTCATGACAGCATCAAGACTGATTGTAGCAAAAAAAAAAAATGGAAATCGAAGCTAGATTTCAGGATGGAAGACTGGCATAATGAAGTGTGGGACATAGCTTTGAATGATAAATTTTCTTGTAGTTTAAAAGTTCTGCGAGGGGAAATGAGGAAGGATATTTTTATGATATTTGGGGAAAATTTATAGACTATGTATTATTAAAAGGAAAGGGAAAGAACCGACTTCTAATCCAACACAGTTCTCGAGAAAAGAATATAAGAACATAAGAAGAGCCCTGCCGGATCAGGCCAAAGGCCCATCTAGTCCAGCATCCTGGATCTCACAGTGGCCCTACCAAATGCCCATGGCAGCGTATGAGACTAGATATCTGTCTCCTGATACTACTCCCCTGCCTCTGGCCCTCGAAGTACCCTGCTTTTAAGTCTGGAGATTACACATTTCCATCATGGTTTGTAACCAGTGATGAACTTTTCCTCCAGGAATCTGTCCAATACCCTTTTGAAGGCATCCAGGCCAGATGCCATCACCACCTCCTGTGGCAGGGAATTCCACAGACTAACATCACGCTGGGTGAAAAGGATTCTAAGAAGGTTAAGAAGAGAAGATGAAGAAGGAAAAGAAGCTAAAGGAACAACTGGATGGTCCCAGGGGGATTGGGGGGTGCACAATTATTGTTTGTCTGTTTGTTCATTTGTATTTTATTAAAAAAAAATAAGACCTCTCTCTCCCTCTCTCCCCGCCCCACGTGGTCTTTCAGGTATCCGAGAGCCTCGTGCAGAGGAACGGGGACTTCTTGATCCGCGACTCTCTCACCAGCCTGGGCGACTACGTCCTGACCTGCCGCTGGCGGAACGAACCCCTCCATTTCAAGGTCAACAAAGTGCTGGTCAAATCCAGTGATGGCCGCACGCGGGTCCAGTACCTCTTTGAGCAAGAGAGCTTCGACACAGTCCCGGCTTTGGTGCGCTTCTACGTAGGCAACCGCCAGCCGGTCTCGGAGCAGAGCGGCGTCATCTTCTACTGCCCCATCAACCGCACGTTCCCCCTGCGCTACCTGGAAGCCAGCTACGGGCTGGCCGGCGGGAAGCACGGCGGTTCCCACGGCCATCACGACCAGAAAGGGGGCCACATCAAGCGGAGGAGCATCACCGTCACCGACGGGCTGACGGCCGACAAGATCACCCGGGGCGAAGGGTGCCCGACCAGGTATTTTACTTTATTTTACTACTTTTATATGCTGGAAATGCATTCCTGTTGCACAACGATAGTATGCAGAAACACAAAAGGAGCCGATCATGCCTTGAAGTTGAACAGTGGCAGATTCAATCTGGAGAGACAAGAGGGGGGAATTACCTGGCATGTAGTTAAACGGCAGAACTCACTGCTACAGGGTCCAAGGGACCGCTTCTGATCTGAAGGGCTGTGAATGCCACAGGGAATCAAATCGCCTTCTTAAAGTCCTAACAGACATACATTCCCTCCATTAGCTTTGAATGCTAGTTGCCAAGTTGCGCTGCATTGGCATCAAACGTCCAGGCTTCCCAGAGGCTTCCGTGGGGTGGGGGGGAGGCAGATGTATGTTTATATAATGTATAGTTGTTTCATTATTTATGTTCCCACTTTGTAAAATGCCCAGAGTGACCTTTGGTCAGATGGGGGTGCAGATAGATAGATAGATAGATAGATAGATAGATAGATAGATAGATAGATAGATAGATAGATAGATAGATAGATAGATAGATAGATAGATAGATAGATAGATAGATAGATAGATAGATAGATAGATAAGATGCTACACAAGGATAACCTTCTGTCCAGTCCATTCTGGTTCATCCTCTTATGGTCTTTAAATCCCGAGCAAACAACCCAAGGGACAGGCTGAGAAATAAAACACACGAGATCACCCCAAGAGGGATGGTCTGGCTCTTGATAAATACTGTACTACTTTCATAGAGGGCCAAGATGATTCTTTCCCCCAAACCAGGCTTACTACATAAATTTCTGTCCTCCACTCAGTTCCTCCAGCAGCCTCTTTTCCAAGGTGTCCCCAGGTACTGAATGCTCAGAGGTATTTGAGCCTCTTTCTGGAAGTTATTGGTCTGAACGCTTGCTGTCCTCATTTCGTCCTCAGCGTATCTTTGCCGCACCACGCGGACATCATCCGGAACGTCAGCATTGATCAGATCCAGGACCTCCATGCCTCCATGATGCCCATCTCGGAGACCTTGGGGACGCCAGCCTACAGCACTGGTAAGCGCGGCTCAACACCACATCCCCAAACTGGTGCTGAGAGAGAGAGAGGGAGAGAGAGATCTTTAATTCTGGGACTGTTCTTTGCAATAACGAGCCATTTCTCCTTGGCAGTTTCTCGGCTAAAGCCCCACGTGGGCCAAGCCAACGATGGCATCGCCTCCGGGTCCCCCGTCCTCCGGCGATCCAGCGAGCCGCAGCTGTGCCAAGGGAACGGCGGGAGGGCCGACCCGTCGGACAGCGCCCACTCCACGCCTTCGCACGGCTACTGCCGGGCGTCTCCTTCCCCTTCCGTCGGCAGCTACAGCGATCCAGACACCGGGCACTACTGCCAGCTGCACCCTCCTTCTCCGGTCCAGTGGGAGAGGCCGAGCGTGGACGGCAAAGCCGCCCCGGCCAAGAGTTACGTGGACAGGTTGAAAGGGGACGAGAGCCAACGGGGGCTGGGACTGAATGGCACTGAGGCCGAGGTGGGACCCAGGAAGCGGCTGGACCAGGACTTGGTTGGTTTTGTCGTCCCCGTGGTGGAAAAGGCCTCCTCCTTCAACCCGGCCGTCTTCCACTCGCTGCTGATCCCTCTGGAAAACAAGCCTTTGGAAATGGCCATTCTGAAGAAGGTCAAAGAACTCCTGACGGAGGTGGACGCCAGGACGCTGGCGAAACACATCACCCAAGTGGACTGCTTGGTAGGAGGACATGATGGGGAGAGGTCAAGCCTGCCCAAGACAGCGGCCCCCAAATCCTGCTGCTTTTGAGTGCCGCCAATCGCACTAGAGTAGACCCATTTGGATCTGTGAAACCGAGCATTGGAAAGACCAAGTCCCCACGGATTCAACCGTCCTGTTCTAGTGTTAACGACACTCAGCAACAGGATTTCGGCCAGTGGGACAGAGAAATGGGGCCTCCGCCTGAATCACGATGCATTTAGTCCAGTGGTTCTCCACCTGTGGGTCCCCAGAGGTTCTTGGACTGCAGCTCCCAGAAGTCTTCCTTACTAGCTGAGCTGGCCAGGATTTCTGGGAGTTGCAGTCCAGGAACATCTGGGGAGCCACAGGTTCGGAACCACTGATTTAGTATAATATTACTCCTGTATTAACCCCAACCCTAACCCCTAACCCTAACCCTAACCTGTCTGTTCCCCCTCTATTGGTCATTGCGGCATGGAGCGCCTCTAAAAGTCCAGCTGAAAACCGGGAGCGCTTGTGGGTGAGAACGGAACCCTTTGCCATGGGTTCGGAGTTTCGCTCTGTGTGCTGTCCCTAAAAAGCAGCGGAGGTGGGGGGGCGGCGGGATGGATAACGCAAATGCACAGACACACCAGCAGCGCTAGCCATGACTCCCTGCTGTTCACTACAAGGTGACCCCTGCTGTTTTAACCTGCCCTGGAATCAGGCTATAAAAGAAGCATTATGGGGATTTAACAGAGCGGCTGCAAACCGGCTCCAGTTATGGGGTCAGGGTTGCCCTGGCGCAGAAGGAGGCACACAAGAAAGCCTCCCACCTGAAACTGTCCATGAATCAGCCCCCCCCCCCCTTCCTCAACTTCCATGCTCATATCATCTTCTTTTCTGCTGTGATGGCCTCCCTCTGCCCTCCCCATTTAAGTGGGGAGGCCGAAAAAGGCAGAGAAATTGGTGCAAAGGATAAAACGGGTCCCCAGAGCTGGCCCGTCCTTGGCATCTTTGGACCGGGCTCTTATCTGCCTCCTGCAGGCAGAGGCTGGCGGAAGTGGGGTGCCATTCCGCCCCCCCCCCAATCCCCAAACCTTGATGGAAGAGGATTTTGTTGAGCTGGTTTGCACACACTATGTGTGCAAGCAGCTGCTTTGTCCATTGACACGGGGGGAGGGTGAGAGGAAAGAGAAGGAGCTAAGCAACTCTCCCTGGGACCCAAATTCAGATCTGGCTTTAAAAGAGCTCAAGCTACTGAATGCCACAGCAGAAAAGGGAAACGGCAGCCTCTTCTCTTCCCCGAACAAACCTGACCTTTGTCTGACTCCAGAAGCTAAGCAGGGACCGGCCTGGGGAGGATTATGCTGTGGATCTCCAGGGAAGATCCGCAGCATAGGAGAAAAATCCTACACAAAGCCCTGGAAAGTTACGTCTTCCAATGAGAGCTGGCAGTATCGGGAGACACAGACAAGATCCGAGAACTTCCAACTCTCTCTCGGGCCCAAATCCACCTGTAGGGAACCTGCTGAGTGCTGTGTAGGTGCAGGGGAATCTGGGGAATAATATTTTTTAAAAAACAGCCATACTCAACCAGGCTTCCCTCCAGGATGCTACACATCTGGAGGGCAGCTACACATCTGCAGGGCAACTAGGATCAAGGAGGAGTGAGCTCAACACAGGAGACCTAGGAAATTGTGAAAAGAATGCTCTATAATTCTATATCAAAGTCTGTATCATTGGTGGCGAATCTTTGGCATTCCAGATGTTTTGGACCACAACACCCTTTGTCATTGGCCATCTGGGCTTGGAATTCTGGGAGTTGTGGTCCAAAACATCTGGAGTTCCAAAGGTTCACCACCACTGCTCTACATGAACAGGTCAAAACACAGCAGTATCTTAAATCTGCTGCTACTAATTTTTTATATTGGTTAAGGTGATTTTCATCGAGATAACATCCCATTACAGCCTCTAAAGTCACAGATATACCTGGAAATACATATATTTACGCCAGTGATAACTCATCATTTTATCCGTGGTTTGTACAGGGAGGGTCCCTGCTCTCCATCTGGAGGGAGATTAAACCCACTTTCCTCTATTTGTTGCAGGTTGCTAGGATACTGGGCGTTACCAAGGAGATGCAGCGACTCATGGGAGTGAGCTCAGGGATGGAGCTGCTCACCCTGCCCCACGGACATCAGCTCCGGTTGGATCTGCTGGAAAGGTGGGGGGCAGCGAGACACAGGAGGCATGGGGTGGTCTAGTTAGGGCCCTGACAGGCAGATATTCCCCAGATATGCATAGCCCTAGAGCAACGGGGTTGGGGAGCTGGGGAACCCCATTAACCATAAGCCGTATGTGGCCCCAGGAGTTGGGGTTTGGTTTTCTTTTTCACCTCTTCCGCTGTTTACAAAGCAGCAGAAGAAATTCAAATTTGCAAAAGCAAAGTGTGCATCTTATATACCACCCCATAGTAAGAACATCAGAAGAGCCATGCTGGATCAGGCCAAAGGCCCATCTAGTCCAGCTTCCTGTATCTCACAGTGGGCCCACCAGATGCGTCTGGGAGCGCATGAGACTAGATCTCTGTCTCCTGATACCACTTCCCTCCATCTGGCCCTTGAAGTACCCTGGTGTTAAGCCTGGAGATTACACATCTCCATCATGGCTTGTAACCTGTGATGGACTTTTCCTCCAGGAATCTGTTCAATCCCCTTTTGAAGGCATCCAGTCCAGATGCCAGCACCATCTCCTGTGGCAAGGAGTTCCATAGACTAACAACACGCTGGATAAAAAAATATTTTCTTTTGTCTGTTCTCACTCTCCCAACCCTCAGTTTGAGTGGATGTCCCCTAGTTCTGGTATTTTGTGAGAGGGAGAAGAGTTTCCATCTATCCACTCTACTCATGCCCTGCATTATTTTGTACGTCTCAATCATATCCCCCCCAGGTGCCTTTTTTCCAGACTAAAGAGCCCCAAATGTTTTAGCCTTTCCTCATAAGGGAGGTGCCCTAGCCCAGTAATCATTTTAGTCACTCTCTTTTGGACCTTTTCCAGTTCCACTATGCCTTTTTTCAATTGTACACACTCGCTGGATGGTTTAACTATGCAGGCTATGCATTGCCCCACCCCACCTGTGCAAGCTGGATACTTATTTCACCGACCTCGGAAGGATGGGAGGCTGAGTGAACCTTGAGCCAACTACCTGGGATTGAACCTAAGGCTGTGTGTGGAGCTTTGACTGCAATGCTGATGTTCAACCCTTCTGTCACGAGGCTGAGTTGTTTCCAAAAGGTCTGGATCTTGGAGGCTCTTCCCCTGCTTCAAGAGGGGCAATTTGGCCTTAAAACACAATAACAGTCCTCACTTCTGTTGCCTTGTTTTGCCTCGTCCCTTAAAACCAGGGTTCTGGACACTTGAGTTTCCAAATTGTTGGGGTGGGTGGGTGGGTAGTGTTTGTCTGTGGAGGTTCCTGAAGGTCGAAAACTGTTCCCCCTCAAGAGTCCATTTTTTTCCTTACCATATCAGGATTGCACTGGTTGCTGAAGGTTCAAGAACCCAAGCCTTGCCTTTTGTTTAAAAACAAAATCAAGTTTCTAGTTCTTAAGCTTGTAGACATCCCTCTGGACACAACCGCGAGGCTTCCAAACTCTGGGCTCTCAGCCGCAACTGCTGAAGAAACAGAGATCGGAGAGCATTTTCCGTGTTAAATATTCCCCTGTTCCTCCTTCCTTCTCCGTTCTGCCCAGGTTCCACACGATGACTATTATGATTGCTGTGGATATTCTGGGCTGCACGGGCAGCATGGAAGAGAGGGCGTCCCTTCTCCACAAGACCATCCAGCTGGCCGCGGAGCTGAAGAGCACCATGGGGAACATGTTCAGTTTCGCGGCAGTGATGAATGCGCTGGAAATGACCCAGGTATTTGCGTCGGGCAGCTGATCCAGGTGCCTTTTGGTCCATAGAATCCTAGAATCGTAGAGTTGGAAGAGACCTCAAGGGCCATCTAGTCCAACCCCCTGCCATGCAGGAACCCCCATCACAGGACTCCCGAACAGATGATGAATGTGTACCTGTGTGAGTGAGAGGCCCATTCCACGCACCCCCAACTTCTCATGGTCTCCATTTTCGGCTTGGCTTTCAGATCTCACGGCTAGAGCAGACGTGGATGGTTCTGCGTCAGTGCCACACAGAAGGTGCCATCCTGTATGAGAAGAAGCTGAAACCTTTCTTGAAAAGCCTAAATGAAGGCAATGGTGAGATTCAGTCATCGGGCTGCCCATTTCCTCTTCTTTATACATCAGCGTTTCTCCAAGTAGAAAACCCCACCTGCATCAGTCTCACTATTTAATTGCTGCCCTTTTATTCATTCCTTCTTTGTACTTGGTTCTAAATTTCGGATTTTTCTTGGTGGCGGTGCTGGTGGGAAGTAGAATAGTTACAAACTGAAAACAGCATTGTCTTGCACCCCAGTGAAATTCCATATTGGAATTGGGAAGACTGCCCAATAAAAATCTTGTCTAGAAGCACCCTTAGGATCAGCTTAAAACTGGAGATTCCTGGCCTGTGTATCTGCTAGCCTTCAATCTTCCCTTGCAATAATGTGAAATAAAATTGAAGTAGATAGAGATTAAAAGCAGAACTAAGCGAGGAGGGTTCACAGAGGTAGCAACCATCAAGCCGCTCATGGTAGGCAATCACGAGGTAGGTTTCCTAATTAAGCCCTACTCTTGTGCAAGAACAGTCTGGAAGTAACAGATGGCAGTAGACCGAGCTTGCTTTGGAAAAAAAAATTTTTTTTGGCTAATTTCTAAAGGTCTGTAGCTACTCAAAAAGGAGAGAGGAAAACTAGAAGCAGCAACTGATACAGCGTCCGGGCTCTGTTTAAAACCCTCCGGCAACGGAAAATGCACCAGTTATTTCACCCCGAGCTGCTCTTGCTGTCACGAAACTTTTTCTAATGGAATCGTATTTCTTGTCATCACGACCTGCACTCTAGAGGACCAGAAAACAAGTTTGTTCCTTCTTCTGCTTTGAAAAAAAGCAAAGCAAAGCGTTCTGCTTATAAATGACCTCACAGTGTTTAAAGCACTCTCTGGGTGGTTTACACTTTATTTATGCAGGCTACACATTCCCGTCCACTTCCTGCTCACCAGCCTGCCTCCAGCGATCCGGATACTCATTTTACCAACCTCGGAAGGATGGAAGGCTGAGTGAACCTTGAGCCAGCTATCTGAGATGGAACACCAGGTTGTGAACACAGTTTTAGCTGCAGTACAGCAGGTTAACCACTGCGCCAGGAGGCTCAAAGAAGCCCCAGGAATCAGCTCAACCCTCTTCTCTCAACCCTTCGTTTTCTTCTCCTTCCAGAAGGGCCTCCCTTATCGAACACGACTTTCCCACACATTGTGCCTCTCATCACCTTGCTGGAACGAGACAATGCGCTTCCGGACAACCCAGAGCCCTGGGAAAACGTGGACCACGGCGTGGAGGTCGTCATGGCCCACCTGGAAGCAGCACGGATGGTGGCACATCATGGAGGACTGTACCACACGAACGCGGAGGTGAAGCTTCAAGGTAAGAAGTTCCGTGGGGAGCTCAGCATGGCCACCCCCCCTAATTCCCACCCCCCCTGGGATGGTTTAACCTATCCAGTCGAAAATTAGCAGGAAAAGCACCAGTGTCGTCTGAATTCCCAGAGAGGAAAAGACCTAAACATCAGACAGAAAGCTCTTTCCTCTTCCACTGATATTGGAGGAAAGATCTACAATAGGAAAAACATACAGATAGTCAAAGACACTTGTAGTCAACATAGAGTCCTCCCAGTAGAGGCAATCGGGCTTGGAAAGCAGTATTTGGAGAGGTTTCAAGTACATAAATCAGTGGTGTCCAAACTTTGGCCCTCCAGATGTTTTGTTCTACATCTACAGTCCTTTCTCATTGGCAATACAGGCTTGGAATTCTGGGAGTTATGGTCCAAAATATCTGGAGGGTCAAAGTTTGGACACCCTTGACATAGATACTGCCCAAAGTCCATGGAAACATAACTGCTCTGCTAAATTATAAAAAAAGAGGCAGAAGGAGAGCTAGATGAATATTTGTAGTTGATTCAGAGCATTTATTGCTTGCACTCCTTCCTTCCACCGTGGACTATGAGGAAGGCTAGATCCAGGCCCCGATATTCACAGAGAGGGTTTGTGGCACATGCCTTCAGACCATTTCCACAACCGAGAATTAAAGTGGACGTTATCAGCGGACGAACATAAGCCGCTCCATCCAGCCTCCCCGTCTTCAATGCAGAGAATCCAAAAGGACAACCTTGTCTCATTGGGCAGCACTTGTTTCAACAGCTTCTTGATCCGCGTTTCATTTATTTATTTAATTTTTCGGGCTCCTACTGCAGGATTCCAACCTCGGCCGGAGCTGCTCGAAGTCTTCCACACCGAGTTCCAACTCCGTCTCCTGTGGGGCAGCCGAGGGGCCGAGAGCAGCCAGAGCGAACGTTACGAGAGATTTAATAAAGTCCTCACAGCTTTGTCCCACAAGCTGGAACCAGCCGTCCGTTCGAGCGAATTGTAGGGTGTGTGTGTGTGTTTTGAGGTTGCATGTCTCACGCTGGAAAGAACGATCCCCATGCCTGCTGTTCTTGCCTTTAGAAATGTAGCAGCTGAGCCAGGGATTGGTTGCCACAGGTCTTTTATTTTGATTTTGATTTTGAGATAACGGACAATCAGCGTGCCAAGTGTGTAAGAGTGGCTTGACTTTCTCCCTGGAAAACCGAATGGTGGTGTAGATACCATTTGCTACCATCGCTGGCCTTGCAAACCATATACAAAGAGTCACTGCTGAACCACATTGCTGCTGTTAAGAGGGTTTGCATTCCAAGTCCCTCACTTGATTTACAACCAGTGCAAAAAATCCGTCCGCCTGCTGGTCGAAAGAACCTCGTACGGATTCACGCCTGGATGTGACTGACCTCAGATGCCTTCTTCTTGTTTTAGATGGGAGAAATCGTCTTCCCATCACCATGCTGTCATTGAGAATTGACCGTTCTGTTTCCTCCTCTATAGAATTAACTTGTGGGGGAGCGGGGGAAGTGTATTTCCAGTCAAAAGCCTTTCAGTACCTTCAATTAAAACCTATATACAGTATATATGCATATCTCACCATGCTGTGCTGCTATTCCATCTTAATGGATTTTTCCAGGGTCAAGAGGGGGTAAAGAAGACTGAAGGAACTGCAAGAAAGTGCAGAGGGCTTACCAGTGGAAGAAAACCACATCTGGAGCCCTGCAAAAAATCCCATCTGTGGACGGAGCAGGATTATTCCCCAATAAAAGCTGTGCTTGGATCTGCTCCTGGCCTCGGTGTATACAGCAAGCGTTTGCTCCTTGAGAATGACCCTGGGTCCCAAGTGCTGTGCATGCAATTTCCTTGGTGCCAAGACCCTCAGATATACAGCAGTACCTCTTAAGACAAATGCCTCGCAAGACAAAAAACTCGTAGGAAGAAAAAAAATTCTGGGAATAGGCATGACAATTTTTTGCTATGGGATGCTTTACAAGAACCATCCCGCATGTACCCAGGGAAAAAAATCCGTTATATTTGTCTTTATTATAACCTCTGGAACAGATTAATCCATTCCCAATGCATTCCTTTTGGAAACTGCATTTCGTAAGACAAAATTTTGATAAAAACGAAGTGATCTATAGCCTCCGGAATGGATTAATCCATTTTCAATGCATTCGTATGGGAAACTGTGTTTCATAAGAAGACAAAGTTTTCTTAAAACAAATTGACCCGTAGAACGAATTAAATTTTTTTAAAGAGGTACCGCTGTATAGAAACTCTGGGCAATGCATAGCCAAGTCTCGCTCCAGTTTGGGGCCAGAGAGGTCATGACTCATGATACATAATTCCGGATTTCGGTCATCCCTCTCTCCAATGGTCCCTTCATGCCGTTCGCTAAAAGCCATGAGCCATGCGATCTGCACGCAGAATTACACAAAAGGTGTCCTTGGGGCCTCATGAACGGCCGTCCTCTCCCCCTGTGTCGAAACGATGCCCGTCGCCAGCCTTACATTTTACAAAGCAAAAATACTTGATCTTGTTTGAGTTGGCTTTCCCATTTGGTTCTGCTCCTCCCCTGTCAAGGGGGGACTGGTTTTGTTTGGGTTTTTCTGAGCCTTTTCTGCTTGTAAATAAAATGGTCCACACTGAAGCCTCTGTGTGTAAATATATCAATATATATACACACACACAACACTGGTGCATTTCTACACATATGTATGTTTTCTTTGAAAGGGACATATTTTGTAAATGATTGCTCGCCTCACTCTTTTTTTCGGTCTTGTAAATTAATGTACATATATCAGTGTCTTCTCTTGATTATTGCATACAATAAAAACAACTTTTATGCTTTTTCTTTTCTTCGTGAAATGCTCTTTGGTACATCTGCTTTTTCTCAAACTAGACATTTTTTGCGGCCGTCTTGGACCTCTGAGGAGTCGCTTCCACCTTCACAGACTTACTCTCTTAAATGCCCATATAAACCAAACTGAAACGAAAGGCTTGGCGCAGAATTTAGCATTGCATGGCCTGTTTCGCAGCAATGCTCTCTGAAATCCCCCCCACACACACACAAACTTTTTTTTAAAATACCGTTTCCTGCTATTGCAAAATTGTGATTGGGTGCATTTGATGCAACGAAGATTCACAGGCTAGAACTCCTAAATAGAATCATAGAATCATAGAGTTGGAAGAGACCTCAAGGGCCATCTAGTCCAACCTCCTGCCATGCAGGAACCCCACAATATTTCCGACAGATGGCCATCCAGCCTCTGCTTAAAAACCTCCAAAGAAGGAGACTCCACCACCTTCCTTTGGGGCAGCATCTTCCACTGCCGAACAGCTCTAACTGTCATGAAGTTTTGCCTAATGTTCAAATGGAATCTCTTTTCCTGTAGTTTGAAACCATTGCCCCGAGTCCTAGTCTCTGAAGCCATGGAAAACAAATCTGCTCCCTCTTCAATATGACATCCTTTCAAATATTTAAACATAGCTATCATATCCCCCCTCAGCCTTCTTTTTGTAAGGCTAAACATTCCCAGTTCCCTAAACCGTTCCTCATAAGACATTTCCTCCGGACCCTCAACCATCCTGGTCGCCCTCCTCTGCACCCTCCTCGAGGTTGTCAACATCCTTTTTAAATTGAGGCGCACAGAACTGGACACAGGACTCCAGGTGGGGTCTGACCAGAGCAGAATAGAGTGGTAGCATCACTTCCCTTGATCTAGACACTATGGTTCTGTTTATGCAACTAAGAATTGTATTGGCTTTCCTGGCTGCCGCATCACACTGCTGGCTCATGTTCAATTTGTGGTCCACTAAGACTCCCAAATCCCTTTCACAGGTACTATTCTCCAGCTATGTATCCCCCATCCTATATCTGTGCAATTCATTTTTTTTACCTAGATGTAGCACCCTACATTTCCCTCTGTTGAAATCCATTCTGTTGGCTTTGGCCCAGCACTCTAATCTGTCAAGGTCTTTTTGAATTTTCATTCTATCCTCTAAGGAATTAGCAACTCCTCCCAATTTGGTATCATCTGCAAATTTAATTAGCATACTCTCTATTCCTTCCTCCAAGTCATTAATAAAGATATTGAACAGCACTGGACCCAGAACAGAACCCTGGGGCACCCCACTGGTCACGTCTCTCCAAGCTGAAGAGAGGCCATTTATGGTCACCCTTTGGGTGCGATCAGTCAACCAATTACAAATCCACCTAACAGTAGCATTATCTATCCCACTTTCTGCTAACTTCTTAGCAAGAATATCATGGGGAACCTTATCAAAGGCCTTACTAAAGTCCAGATAAGCAATATCCACAGCATTCCCCTCATCCACCAGGCCTGTAATTCTATCAAAGAAAGAGATCAAATTAGTCTGGCATGACTTGTTTTTAAGAAACCCGTGTTGACTTCTTGTCACCCTTTCATTCTCACATAATTATTTCTCCTAATTTTCCACCTATTAACCTATTTTTGGTAGTATTTTTCCTTCATGTTCATTCCTCCAGGTTGCTTTTTGCCCTTTTTGCTGTCAGCTTTTCTGTCTCCTTTAAATTTCATTCCTTATTCTTTATCTTCTGAGTACTGATTTTGTCTTCCTTCCCTCTGAACTACTTTTATCTTTCCATTTTTCCTTAACTGCTTTTATAAGTTCCATTTCCTTCCCTCTCAACTACTTTTATACATTCCATTTTCCTTCTCTCTCAACTACTTTTATCCTTTCAATTTTTCCCTTCCTTAACTACTTTTATGTTCCATTTATTTTCCTCAACTACTTTTACCAATTCCATTTTACGTCTTAACTACTTCTATAAGTTCCCTTCCCTCAACTACTTTTATCCATTCCATTTTTCCTTCCCTTTCAACTACTTTTATCCATCCCATTTTTCCTTCCTTCTCAACTTTTATAAGTTACATTCCCTTACCTCTCAACTACTTTTATGCATCCCATTTTTCCTTCTCAACTATTTTTATCCATTCCATTTTCCTTCTTTTAACTACTTTTATCTGTTCCATTTCCTTCCCTCTTAACTACTTTTATCCGTTCCATTTTCCCTTCCCTTTCAACTACTTTTATCCATTCCATTTTTCCCTTCCCTCTCAACTACTTTTATCTGTTCCCTTTTAGTTAATTCTTCTGGGGCTTCCTCTTCCTCACGAGCCTCCTTTCAACCCCTGCTTTTTCCCGCCCAAACCCGAACCCCGCCCCTTTCCCAGAAACCGCCCTTCAAGCCCCGCCCCCTCAAGCCCTTTACCGGCTCGGCTCCTCCCGCGCGCGGTGCAGGCTGGGAGACGTCGGCAACGCGGCCGCCCCCGCCCGCCGCCTCTTCTCCGCGCGGGGAGCCTGAACCCGCAGAACGCGATGGCGAGGGGCGGGGCTGCCTTCGCGCTGCCCCGGCTGCTGCTGCTGCTGCCTCTGGTGGGCACGGGCGCCCCCTGGGGGCTCGGCGCCTGGCACTGCAGCTTCTCGGCCTCCTGCGAGTGCGACTTCCGGCCGGACTTGAGCGGTGAGGAGGGGCGGGGCTAAGAGGAAGCGGTGTGCTAGTGGTTAGAGCGCCCACCTGGGAGGCCTCGGGTTCGAATCCCCGCTCCGGCTCTGAATCCCCACGGATCTCCTATGCGCCCACCTTACTGAAAGACAGCCGGCCCTACCTAGCAGGGTTGTCGTGAGAGGTACAAATTAGGGCACCTCGCAAAGATTGTGGGGGTGCAGGAGAGATTGATGGCACAGAAGGAATACCAAAAAAAGGAGGTGGGAGGGGGAACCAGTGTGAGAATGAAACATAGCTTTAACCCTCGGGATTGGGAGGCATAAGGGGAATTTTAAAGGAAGCCAGGAAGGACAGCTCCAAGGGTTGCGAGCAGAGAAATAATAATTTAAATAATCTTTCAAAGAACAACCCACAAACATTTGGTGAGTCAGAGGGATGGGCAAGCAGACTCTGTTTATATTAAAACAAATGCCCCCTTAGAGCCAGTGTGTAAGGGAAAACAATATACCTGTACAGTATTTAAAAGGAAAGGGAGAACAGCATTATTATCATCATCGTCATCATCACACAGCTAACTATGCTGGATTTTGTATTACAAATCATTAGTCGAATGCTTCCCAAACGTTTAGGACTACGTGATGTATCGGCAAATTATGTCAGCAGATCCCAGTAAGGCGGCTTTCTGCAGCTGACTGATGGTGACTTTGTCAACTCCAATTTCTTCTAAATACTTGCTTAGCTCTTTGGGCACTGCACCCAGTGTGCCAGTTACCACTGGGACCACCTGTACCGGTTTATACCAGACCAGAGTCTCTGAAGTTCAATTTTGAGATCCTGATATCGGGTAATTTTTTCAAGTTGTTTCTCAGTGACTCTACCATCTCCTGGTATAGCAACATCAATGATCCACACTTTTTTCTTCTCCACAATCACAATATCCGGGGCATTATGCTCCAAAACCCTGTTGTTGTTGCTGCTGCTGCATTCTCTATAGAGTCTTTACTTCCCCTCCCAGGCTTGGAATGTGACTTGGCCGTCAACCTCGTTGGCCAGTCGTTGGTAAGACAGCTTGTGATGGAAGGGCTGCGGGCGTTTGTCCAGGACGGTGACCCCGCGAGCCCGCTGGTCATGTCCTTCCACGGCTGGACCGGCACGGGCAAAACCTACGTCAGCTCCCTAGTGGTTCGCTACCTCTACCGGAACGGACTCCGTAGCCCATACGTCCACCGCTTTTCTCCGGTGATTCATTTCCCTCATCTGGAACAAATTGAGAATTACAAGGTAAGGTGCAAACGCCCTTTCCCTCAGATGCTCCATGCGAGCCTTCAGAGGCATCTTTTCTCCCCATTTTTCTTTTTATTTTAAAGGGGGAACTTTTTTTTATTGCCGTTGGCTAGCAGTTCACTCCATTGGCCTCATCGCTGCCATGACTCGGCTGTTCTTTTGGTGGCGTTTGAATTCATTGATCGGATTCTTTTGAAAGCACAGAAATGGAGTGTCATACATACTAGCTTTGGCTATAAATGCCGCCGATCAATATAAAACAGGCCTGCGTCGATCTGGGCTCTCCCTCTTTATACCAGCCCTCTTTTGAGATATAATCCTGGGAACAACAGTAGTTTAGCAATAATAACAAAAACAACCTGAAAGCAGTGTTTTTGCTTTCTCATAATGGTCCTTTTGCTTCATCTGTTCATGTTTCTGTCTGGATGAATGGCCGTCTCTCCCTTTTCTTCCAGACTGACTTGAAAAACTGGATCCATGGGAATTTGACCCTCTGCGGCCGATCAGTTTTCCTCTTCGATGAGATGGACAAGATGCACCCAGGCTTGATCGACGTGATTATTCCATTTTTAGGACCTTCCTGGGTGGTGTTTGGGACAAACTACAGAAAAGCCATCTTCATTTTCATCAGGTAGAGACCTGATTAAAACAGCCAGGCGTACGTTATTTCATGGGGAACTCTTGTAAATCGAGACTAGAATCCCTCTCTGTCTACTTCATCTCTTAACCTGTACTGCAGTGGTTCTCAAACTGGGTGCCATGGCACCCTGGGGTGCCACAAAGTGTATGCCAGGGGTGCCGTGGCAATAATATTGAATTGACTAAACTTCCCATAAACAAAAAGGAGGGCGACCAGGATGATTCAGGGTCTGGAAGAAATGTCTTACAAGGAGCGGCTTAGGGAGCTGGGAATGTTTAGCCTTTCAAAAAGAAGGCTCAGGGGGGATATGATAGCCATGTTTAAATATTTGAAAGGATGTCACATTGAAGAGGGGACTGGTTTGTTTTCCATGGCTTCAGAGACTAGGACTCGGAGCAGTGGTTTCAAAGTACAGGAAAATACATTCAATTTAAACATTAGGAAGAATTTTTAATGGTTAGAGCTGTTCGGCAGTGGAAGATGCTGCCACAAAGGAAGGTGGTGGAGTCTCCTTCTTTGGAGGTTCTTAAGCAGAGGCTGGATGGCCTTCCTATTGGAAATACTGTGATGGGGGTTCCTGCACGGCAGGAGGTTGGACTAGATGGCCCTTGAGGTCTCTTCCAACTGTATAAATCTATGATTCTATAAAGGAAATTATGAGAAATTCATCCAACCAGTTTCGTTCATCGCATTAAAGACAACTGAGCATTAAATTTGCACTGTTTTTCTTCTTCTTTTCCTAAGTATTAAGGGTGGCTGTGCTGTGAAAGTTTTTTTATTAGCCCGACCTGAGATGGACTTTTCCTCCAGGAATCTGTCCCATCCCCTTTTTAAGGCATCCAGGCCAGATGCCATCACCACCTCCTGTGGCAGGGAGTTCCACAGGCTAACAACACGCTGGGTGAAAAAATATTTACCCAGCATGAAGCGGTTTAGTTTCTAGAGCAGGCATGTCCAAACTTTGGCCCTCCAGATGTTTTGGACCACAACTCCCACCGTCCTTTGTCATTGGCATTACAGACTTGGAATTCTGGGAGTTGTGGTCCAAAACATCAGGAGGGCAGAAGTCCTAGAGGACCCCACGAAATATGGCCCCGGGACCCCTTTGTGGGTGGCCTCGGGTGGGGTGGGGGGGTACCGGATTAAGGCTTAAGTGTTTTTGACGGGCCGCCTGACCCCTTTGCTCTTGTCCTGTTGCAGCAACGCCGGAGGGGAGAAGATTAACCAGGTCGCACTGGACTTCTGGCGGGCCCGCCGAGAGCGGGAGGAGATCGGCCTGCAGGACGTGGCCACCTCCGTTTCGAAAGCTGTCTTTCAGAACCCCCAAAGTAAGTGCTGTTTGAAGGAGATAGAGAGGCAGATCGAGCTCAGAGGTCTCGTTGGATCCTTTCCCGGGGGGTTGCAATGCTGCCCCTTTGGACGGCAATCACGCCACTGGGCAAAGCTCGCCACCTCCCTCTCTCTGGCTGCGGTCTCACTAAAGTTTTCTGTACACCTCAATTTGATGCGTATGTGTTTTTTTTTCTTCAGCCGGTCACTTGGTGTTTAATGCACAATTAGTGTCCTGTCCACAGAGTAGTATTTTGCTGCTCTGTGCTGTGCCCTGTCTCTACTTGATTACTGCACATCTTTTCCCTTTTTCCTGGGTCGTTTTTCTTAGTCTCGGTTGCTGGACCTACAGGAAGTGGCAGGAAAATGGGTATGAAGCTAATTACTGCCTATTTTCTGGGGTCACACCTCGTTAGAGTAGCAAAGAACTGTGCATCTCTGAGGGAAGTTTTTTAATCCAACCTCTAGCGGTGGTTTAAAAAACTTCGGTGAAAGTGCGCTTCCAGGGGTGTGTTCGGTTGGGGCAACAAATTACTTCCCTTCGCGGTTAGGACATGATCTTTTATTGCGCAGTTCGCCACAGCAAAAATGCGCAGAAAATGCTGGTGAGACCGTGGACTCTCTCTCTCTCAGCCCTTTTACACGGCCCCTAAGATCCACTGGTAGCTTAAATTCAAGCCAGATATCATGTGGGTTTTGTTCCTCTTCCTGTGTTCCCACCCTTCCGCACTCTGTTGCTTCTGTCTGCGATGAGGGGAGGGAGAAAAAAAGGGAGAAAAGAATGCAGGCTCACCGCTGTCTGCCGTCGGAGTACCCCCCGTAGGGATTCCTGTCTGTTAAAGGGGCAGCGGGGACAACAAAAACAAACAGAAGGCGAGGAGAGCCCGGCATCCACAGCTTTACAATCCGCATTGGAATATTTTTTACCTCCGGAGACCAGGTATTTGTAAAGTGCACTGGGTCGCACTTAAGTGGGCGTGGGCATGCTTTTTTTTTTTAAAGTCCGCTGCTTTTGGGAAAACAATTTTATCCTCCGGATCTACAAGTGTTTTTCAGCGGATTTTAAGGGTTGTGTAAAAAGGCTTTCTCTCTCTCTCTTTCTGTTCTCCTGCAGGCGGTTTTTGGAAATCGGGCATCATCGAGCAAGGCCTCGTGGACGTGATCGTGCCGTTCCTGCCTCTGCGGCACCACCACGTGAGGCAGTGCGCGGCCAAAGAGCTGGCTAGCCAAGGCCTGCCGCCACGGCCGGAAGTGCTTCAGGCCATCTCGGACGGTGTCTCCTACTTCCCGGAGGAGGAGAGGGTCTTCTCGTCCACGGGTTGCAAAACGGTGGCATCCCGTATCCCCTTCTACCTCTGAACTCCCGCCCCGCCGTGTGAGATTCCTCTCAGGATAATCACCATTCCCTTGGAAACTCGTCGTCTTGGTTGGACACCCCAAAAAACCACCAACAACCACAAAACATGGACAGCTTTCGTTTTTTAAAAGTCTGTCTTGATTTGCCTTTGAGGACCACGGAGGAGACGTCCCCACGCTTTTCCTGCTGTTTATGCTCTGCCTTTTTGGGTGACGTGGACTCTCGAAGGCTGCCACATAAGAGTCGGCAGTGGGCCAGAAGTAAACCTGACCTGCTTTTATCTCACCGTTCAATAGACTTTGTCTTCTAAGTGGCAGTTCTCATGTCCAAAGTCCTCAACGCGGCACAAAAGAATGAATTTTTCTGGTTTCTCGAATTACCCTCTGGTTTTTTCAGCCCTGATCCTGTGATTCTGCCGGGAGCTGCAGTCGCTGTTTGGGGCATCTTAGGAGCGGGACGATGTAATGTGGATTTAATGTGATGCACAGCAGGGGGAGGGTTTAGTTCCCTTGAGAGTAGGTGCTACTGAAAAATCTCTCAAGGATTTTTCCCCCCTTAAGTAAGTGACACCCAGGCTCTCGTCCTGCCATTCCAAGGAGATCTGCATTTTTGCCCTGTCTCTCTTTTACTGGGCAAGAACCCAGGGCTTTATTATCGGAGTCTTAGATTGTGTACTTGAAGGGCTACCAAAGGCCATGTGTTGGTGATGGAGGCGACATTTCACTCTGCTGGTCTCCCTCCACGGTTGGCACAGAACCCACAAGGAAAGTCTTTTGTGCGCACACGCTGGGTTGTGGTTTTAAACTGAGAAATGTGTATTTATTTCATAAAGGCTCCTGGATACCAGTTACAAAGATCCCGTTGGACTGGGAGCTTTGGACTCGCTCTTTCTAAAGGGTGCCCTTTTCACAGACCGTGACAAACCCGGTCGGTTTGTTCAAAATAAAATAAAATTTTGCAGCATCTCATTTTTGGGGGAGGACAGAATATACCCATAAAACTTCTGGGACGGGTGAAAAGGCCAGAACGGGAGCTTCTATCCGTGATGTTTCCCAAAGTATTGTCACTGACGTTTCTTAAACCCCGTGTGGCCAGAGGAAGGCGCTGCTTTCGGGCGTGGGGGGGGGTTGTTAAATGGAGGACAACACCAAGTGTGACGGCTTCTCAAAGGCCCTGGGGGTAAACTCTGGATGCAGCCCCAGCACCGCAGAAAGGCAGTGGCAGGCCAAAGACACAAGAAGTCCCACACTTGTAGCTAGACAAGATCGGTCTTAATTTGGCAGTGAGAGAAGAGACGCGGTCATAGAGGTCTCTTCTCTCTGTGATCCAACTCTGGCCCCAGTCAAATGCTGGAATTATAGGAGGGTGGGAGGAATACGATCCTCAGACAGGCATTTCTGATCTGTGTTGTTGGAAGTAACCTGTTAAGGTTTGTAAATGAAGCAGGTGGAATTGTTTTGAGGCAGTGACTTCAGTTGTCCTTTAACATCCGGGAGGGACAACCTCCCCTCGGAGTTTCCACCAACAGGAAGAAAGGAACGGAAGAAGGGATAGATAGAGGGAGGGAGGGAGGAATGGGTGGAGGAATGGAAGAAGGAATAGAAAGAGGAAGGAAGGAAGGAATGGAGGAAGAAGGAAAGGAAGGAAGGAAGGAATGGATAAAGGGAGGAAGAAAGGAAGGAATAGAGGAACGAATGGATAAAGGACGGAAGGAATGGAGAGAGGAAAGAAGGAAGGAAGGAATAGATAGAGGAAGGAAGTAAGGAATGGAGGAAGAAGGAAAGGAAGGAAGGAAAGAATGGATAGAGGAAGGGAGGAAGAAAGAAATGACTGGATAGAGGAAGGAAGAAGGGAATGCATAGAGGAAGGAAGGAAGGAATGGATAGAGGAAGGGAGGAAGAAAACTTTAGGGGCCAAATTGCAAAGGATCTCAGTTTCCCCCGCGGTGTGCGCTAGAAGTGACCGATGCCTTGGGTGAACTTCCTCCACTGATAAGGTTCTTCCGAGTGCTGCTGCTCCTTTTTGGGCAGATGGGGCCCCAGATCCAACCGGATGTTGGTCGGGCGGAGTGACCGCTTCTCTCGGACGCCCTTCAGCTCTTGGTTTACCTGCCAAATACAGGGCAGCCACCCGTTAAGTCCCGGCCTTCTCCTTGTAACTTTCTCCAAAGGGCCGGAGACCCCGCTGGGTTGCTGACGGCTCGGTCTCTTTTTTTCATCCGGGACTCCCGGCCTTTCCTACCAAGGATCAAAGGTGCCAGTTGGGGGTGATGGGGCTTGTAGTCCAGCCTCTGTGGAAGAAACCAGGTTGGGGAAGTCGGCTTGACGGTTGGCCAAAGCAAGGGGCACCGTACTGGATATGAACCTGCAGCCCGGACTAGCGTACAGTGAGGGTCCCCCATCCGCAGGCATCTTTACGTGCCTCTCTCAACCCTGGGACCAGCCTGGGGCTTGTGCCAACGTGCGAGTCTCAAGCATTGCAGATCTCTGTAAAGATGTACGGTATATGTGCAGCTTCACCTAAATCTAGATTGCTTAGGAAAAGATCAGGGCCAGACTAGATGGAGCTCACTCGAACCGCCAATTCTTTTTGACTGCTTGCTTGCCATCTGGCAGGCCTCTAGTGATCTACTGTAGCTCGCCCGTTTCGTCTGCTTTGCTTTCTGATTGGTTCTCGGAGTTACGGCGCAGGTTCCCTTGGCATTCCGATGGGTCAGGCCCCGCAGGCAGGATGAGGACTGGCAGCTTGAAAGGTGTGTGTCTCGAATCTTACCTCATTGGTCTTCCTGCGGCAGGCCACTAGCCGCTCAGCCAGCTTTCTCTCTGTGAGGTCCGGGGGAGTCTTCTTCCTCTCCACTTCTGACTCCTCCGGGTCATTGTTGACAACATACCCGTCTTTGGGTGGTTCTTTTCCTTGCGATCCCGGCCTGCTGGAGGCGGAAAAGGCAGAGAGCAGAAGGGTTTTTTTAAAAAAACGGGACAGTGGGCAAAATGGCCCAACGCAGGCTTAGAGGAGCCTCATTCAAAATGCATCCCTTAAAACTCGAAGGCTTTTGAGGCGAGGGAGGCTGTACCTTGATAAATGATACTGCCATCAAGTCGTGATGATGCTCATCAAGTAAGGATGATGAGGATAACCAGGGACCTGTCACAAGGCTGGGTCTCCGAAAATTCAGAGGGTCTCTGGGTTGAGCATCAAACATTGTTTTCCCGTGTTTTTGGGGACTTGCAGGCCAAAACACACAATGTTTGTGATCCAAAACCTCATAAGAAGAAGAGCCGTGCCGGATCAGGCCAAAGGCCCATCTAGTCCAACTTCCTGTATCTCACAGCGGCCCCACCAGATGCGTTTGGGAGTGCATGAGACTAGATATCTGTCTCCTGATACCACTCCCCTACATCTGGCCCCTGAAGGACCCCGGTTTTAAGCCTGGGGATGACACATCTCCATCATGGTTTGTAGTATCCTATGATGGACTTTTCCTCCAGGAATCTGTGCAATCCCTTTTGGAAGGCATCCAGGCCAGATGCTATCACCACACCCTTTGGCAGGGAGTTCCACAGACTAACAATGTGCTGGCTGAAAAAATATTTTCTTTTGTCTGTTCTTACTCTCCCAGCCCTCAATTTGAGTGGATGTCCCCTAGTTCTGGTATTTTGTGAGAGGGAGAAGAGCTTCCCTCTCTCCACTTTACTCATGCCCTGCATTATTTTGTACATCTCAATCCTATCCCCCCTCAGGCTCCTTTTTTCCAGACTAAAGAGCCCCAAATGTTTTAGCCTTTCCTCATAAGGGAGGTGCCCCGGCCCAGTAATCATTTTAGTCGCTATGTCTTTTTTGAGATGCAGTGACCAGAACTGTACAGAATACTCCAGGCGTGGCCTTACTTGTATCTCAAGCTACAACACAATTAAATCTGACGGAAGGTGAGAGGAGACTCTTACTGAGTTATTAGGTTTTTGCTTGCACTGCTGACGAGTTTCGTCTCCACCTGTCAGCATCTGGCTGGCCACCTTAAACAACGGGGTGGTTCCCCCCCCCCAACCCTTCGAATTCTAGGGTTGCTGAGCCCTCCTTGCAGCCCTGATGGGAACCGCTCTCCCTCGAAGATGCTGTCTGCAGCGAGGGGGTTTTTCCCCGCAACGGGACCGACGGAGGAACCGAACCCATAACCCCGCCACCACCACCCCGCCACCCCACACTTGCCTTTCCCGGGAAGCTGGGGCCTCCTCGGCTGGACAGGCCGCCAGCCGCCGACTCAGAACGGCGCTTGCGAGACTGCTGACTTTGCTGTTCAGCAGAGCGTGGATGGATTCCCCTGGAAAGAAAGTATTTGCCAGAATGTGGGCCTGAAAAAAAGAAAAGAAGAGAGTAAATCAGTGGCAGATAAGGGTAAAAAGACGGTGGAAGATATCTCTCTCTCTGTGTGTGTGTGTGTTTTGGCTCTTCCTTAGGAGAGGGGTGGGCAACTGCAAACCCTGAGGGTGGATTCAGCCTCCTGGCGCCCCGGTCCTGCTCTCTCAACACAATATGATGCATACAATGGACCACTGTACAACAAACAGACCAAAAAATCTGTAAAAAATTCTGGAGAATGGAAATTTCCTTAACAGAATCGTCTATGGGGCGAATCCGTACAACAAAAATGGTCGCGATTAGGGATTACAGTGGTACCTTGTATAAAGGAATGAATTCGTTCCAAATGAAATTCTGTTAAGCCAATTTTCCTTTATACAACTTTCCTATAGGAATGCATTGAAAACGGAGTAACCCCTCATCGTGGCCCTTTTTATGTTGAACAGATTTGCCCCAAGGGCGATTCTGTTAAGCAAATTTCTCTGGAATTTTTTTATGTTGTACAGATTTTATGTTATACAAACCATTTGTTACACAAGGGTCCACTTGTACTGTTTTCAATGCATTCCTATGGGAAATTTGTAGAAAGGAAAATTTGCTTAACAGAACTTCATTTGGAACAAATTCATTCCTTTATACAAAGTACCACTGTACTTGAATCTGATTAGAGCAGTGATGGCAAACCTTTTATTATTTATTTTATTTTATTTTATTTTATTTACAGTATTTGACTTTTATACCACCCATCTAGACCTAGGGCTACTCTGGGTGGTTTACAACATGTCATAACATGACAATTAACAAAGGAATACATTTTAAAAACCAAAATACAAGGTACATAATAAGTATACATAAATAACAGCAAAAAACTAAAATGAAGATAAAATGAAGATAAAAATGGCAGGAGATATTTTTTCACCCAGCGCGTTGTTAGTCTATGGAACTCCCTGCCACAGGATGTGGTGATGGCACCTGGCTTGGATGCCTTCAAAAGGGGATTGGACAGATTCCTGGAGGAAAAGTCCATCACAGGTTACAATCCATGATGGAGATGTGTCATCTCCAGGCTTAAAACCAGGGTACTTCAAGGGCCAGACGCAGGGGAGTGGTATCAGGAGACAGATATCTAGTCTCATGCACTCCTGGACACACTTGGTGGGGCCACTGTGAGATACAGGAAGCTGGACTAGATGGGCCTTTGGCCTGATCCAGCAGGGCTCTCCTTATGTTCTTATGTTCTTATGAGATTGATAAAACGGGGGGTGGGGTGGGGTGGAAGAGAAGAGAAGAAAAGCGGTAAAAAAAATTAGTGCCTTACTAAATGTTTGAAGAATCAGGGAACGCCATTCTATAGAACCAGGTCTTCAATAGTTTTTTAAAAGTTAGAAGCGAGGGTGTCAGCCGAATTTCAGGGGGTAGGTGGTTCCATAACTGGGGAGCAACCACCGAGGAGGCCCTACTCCTTGTTACAACTTTCCTGGCCTCCCTCGGGGTAGGGACTCCCTCCCAGGTGTCCTGCCTGGCTAGCACGGGTGATCCGGGCCGTTTTTCTTGGGAGGAGCCGCTCTGTCAGAGACCGAGGGCCCAAACTACGATTCAAAAACCACTAATTATTTGCCAAGTGCCAATACAGCCGTTTAACCTGAATTCAGGTGGCTGTGAAAGGGGCCACGTCGGGTGCCCACAGAAAGGGCTCCGAGTGCCACCTTTGGCACCCGTGCCATCGGTCTGCCAACCCTGGACTAGAGGGTGCAGCAATGCCACAACGCGTAGCCACGCATGGCCTACCTCTTCCCTCCTCGGGTCCAGCAGCAAGGCGGTCACCAGGTCCTCTTTGGCTCCCATCACCTCTTGCAGGAACATACGGCATTTGGCCCGATGCAGGTAATACTTCAGCTCCCGGGGGTTGTTCTCGATGGCGTGGGAGAAAAACGTTTCCGCTTGCGGGTACCGCCTGGAAGGGAGGGACAGAACAAGAGGGGCCGGAGAGTTGGCCGGGATGTCGGGGCCAGAAGAGGGGCGATGCGAGAACGTCCCAGAGGAGGGAGTGATCTTATGGGGAGGTGCCCAGATGCAGCCGTCGTGGTGAAATGAAGAGCCGAGTTTGGCAGTCAGATCCAGCCGTGGGGGGGGGGGGGACAGGGTTTGGTTTAGTTTGGTTTTCCTCACCAGAACTGCAAAACTCACTGGTCAGCCTGGCCTACCTTACAAGGTTGTCGTTGTCACAGGAAATGGAGAAGGTGGGTCTGAGGAAGGAGAGGGCATAGGAGGGAAGGCTGAGCGGCCACCGCTCCTTAGAGGCTGAGATTTCGGCGACTTTCCTGGACTCTGGTAGCAGCTCCACAGGTTCTCAAAATACAGTAGGACCACCATATCCACTGATTCGTTATCCACTGATTCAGTTATCCACGGTTTGCAGGAAAAATTAACTAAATAATATAGCAGCTGCAAAGCAAGCTACTGTCACAGAGAGCAACTGTAAAGAAAACGGCTCTCATAAGACAGCAGTGTAAAGCAAGCTACTGTCACAAACAGCAACCAGAAAGCAAGCTACTGTATCAAAACTGCAGCCAGAAGGCAAGCTAGTGTCACAAAACAGCAGGGTTTTTTTGGGGGGGCGGGGGGAGGGTGGTAATCTCTTATCCACGGATTTCATTATCCACAGGTAGGCCTGGAACCAATCCCCAGTGGATACCGGGGTCCTACTGTACACCGATGTATCTTCTTTTCTAACCCCCCAGACCTCCGGCAGGAACTTCTGGATGAACGGGACTTGAAAGCCACGCCGGAACCCGAGACATCCGGGCCTCACCTCTCCCGAAACTCTTGCAGCCCCAGCTGGTTGTGCAGCCGGGCGAGGTGTTTCCGCAGCCCGGGGTCCAGGGGTCGGAGCTCCAGGGCTTGCTGGTAGTCGGCCATGGCATAGTTGAGCTCGCCCAGTTTGAGGAAACAGTCTAAAAGGAAGGAGAGAAGTCCAGGGGGCCCTTCACGCATCAGCCAGGACCCGTTTTGTTCCCCTTGATTACGCTGCCGATTTAGTACCATCAACGAGCATCGTCCTGTTCTGCTAATTTTAGCCACTTGACGCCAACCCAGGAAATAACGAGCCTCTGAGCCAAAGGGTGCTAGATCATTTCAAGCTTAAACTCTCTCTAGGAGTAAATAAATAAATAAATAAATAATCTATCTATCTATCTATCTATCTATCTATCTATCTATCTATCTATC
>JAHTLZ010000089.1:3016880-3032093 GCA_023846285.1 Phrynocephalus versicolor | reverse complement strand
TATCTATCTATCTATCTATCTATCTATCTATCTATCTATCTATCTATATAAACGTATTATACTGGTTAAAATCACTTTACTGTACTAAAAAAAACCATTATTTACTCAGCTGGCCTAGAGTGCCAAGCACAGTGCAGTTAATTCCCTCTTTGGACAGCGATAATAAATAAATAAATAAATAAATAAATAAATAAATAAATAAATAAATAAAGGATGAAACTGAGGCTGTCCGACTTTGGACACACCCGAAGAAGGCAGGATTCTCTGAGAAAAGCAGCCATGCCGGAAGAGGTGGGAGACAGCAGGGGAAGAGGAAGGCCGAAGGTGAGATGGACAACTCCCTAAAGCGGGGGTCTGCAACCCGCGGCTCCGGAGCCGCATGCGGCTCTTTGGAACATTTGCCGCGGCTCCGGGAGGGTTCAGAAATTTCAATACAAAGGCGCCGAATCTCGCGAGGACAGCCCGTCCCATAAGGCGGCGCAAAGCCAAGCGTAGCCACACTCTCAGCGCGCTCCCTCTTCTTCAGAGCAAGAGAGAGAGAGAGGGAGGTGTGGTGGAAAGTGCCCGCCGAAAGGCAGCCTTTTTTCTTTTTTTTAATTTCAAGAAAACCTCCTAGATCTGGATTGTTGCCTCCCCCCCCCCGAGAAAAAAAGACGGGAGGAGAAAACCCTCCTTCCTTCCTTCCCCCCTTCCCCTTCCTTTCTTGTTTGGGTGTTTGGTGGGAGGGGGAAGAAGCGACGTGTGTGTGTGTGTGTGTTGTGTGTGTGTGCAACGTGGAGGAAGAGAAAACCCTCCTTCCTTCCCCCCTTCCCCTTCCTTTCTTGCTTGGGTGTTTGGTGGGAGGGGGAAGAAGTGATGTGTGTGTGTGTGTGTGTGTGTGTTTTGTGTGTGTGGTGGGGGGCAGCGTTTAGACGGGACAGTTCAACGTGGAGGAAGAGAAAACCCTCCTTCCTTCCCCCCTTCCCCTTCCAAGCATTGCACATGTGCAGTTGGCATCTCTCTTTCTCTCTCTCTCCTTTTGCTTCGCTACAGCCCCACCCCCCAAAAAAACCTACAGGCTTTGCACTAACTTGCCAGGATGAAGCTCCAAAAACACGGGGGAGCGGGCGCGCGCACTGTGTGTCTCCGCGAAAGAGAGAGAGAGAGAGAGATTAGAAATTCCCCTCCTCTCCCTCCTGTACTATTTTTGGAAGATTTTTAAAAACTGCCCCCCCCCCAAAAAAAGTGGAAGCGGTGTGGGCACGACACACTCGGGCTGCGCTTCCCTCCTCCATGGAGGGTGGGGGCGAGAGGAGGAGGAGGAGGAGGAGGGAGAGATGGAATGTGTGTGTGGGGGGGAGTCAAACCATGGCTGCAGGATCCGGGCAGAAGGCAGCGAGGGCGGAATGGGAACCTCAAGAAAGATGGCGTGGGGAGGAGGCCACGGCTAGTCTTCTCTCTCCCCCCCCCCCCGCCGCTGCCGCCGCCGCCACCACCCTGCTTCCTTGCCCGGTGCTGTCAGTTCTGGCCCAACAAGCAAGGGGTTGGTGGCAGCGGGAGCGGGGAGGGGGGAGCGGCGGCGGCGGCGGCGGAGAGGCGAGAAGCAACGGAGGAAGTCGGCTTTTCTTTTTCCTGCGCGAGATCAACTTGGCAGTCGAGGGATGCGGCGTGATAGCTAGTTCGAGCCCGCCCCCCGGCCCAAGGAGGGGTCTCTCTTATTAGACTTCCAGCGGCTCCCTCCTGGAGTCAGCCGGTTTCGGCGGCGGGGTGGGGGTGCCGGGCTCAAGTTGTTCAGGGCCCCCTGGCCGCCCGGGGAGGCCAACGGCACGCCACCTGGCTTGAGAAGCTGAGCCGAGCCGAGCGGAGCGCCTGTGCGCCTGCCTGCTTGTCTCTCTCTCTCTCTCTCTCTCTCTCTCTCCGAAAGCCCACCAGCAGCTGCCTTCCGATCCATTCCAACACAGAGAACGTGCCTCCTGCGCGCCCACCCACCCCCAGCCCGGCCCTCCCTGAGGCTGGCGGACACGCAGCCGCCCCAGTTGCGTGCGCAGGAGAACTTGAGGCAGGTGCGCGCCTTGATGGAAACCCTCGGAAACAGGGTGGCGGGGTGGGGGGAGGCGGCGGAGGCTCGAACTCGCCCGCTTGCTCACTCTCCCAGCGCCCGAAGTGCCGAAGAAGCAACTTTCATTGGCTTCCTTCTCAGAAGCCCTTCGGGGGTGCCCGGAGGAGCCGCAGCCGCCGCCGTTCCTTCCCACCCCACCCGAGCCCAGCGCTGGGGCGCAGCATGTCCGAGGAGCGCGCAAGGGAGTGTGTTGCTTGCGAGCGCCCAAAAAGCCAGGAGCGAGGGGAGGGGAAAATATATTTGCAGTGTTATATTTGTTTTAAATGTCGCAATGGTTTTGCGGCTCCCAGGGTTTTTTTTCCGTCGGAAACGGGTCCAAGTGGCTCTTTATGTCTTAAAGGTTGCAGACCCCTGCCCTAAAGGAACCCACAAGGTCGAGTCTACGAGAGCTGAGCAGAGCCGCCGAGGGGAAGGCGTTTTAGAGATGGCCGATCCATAGAGTCGCCGTTGAGTGGCCCATGTGAAGGCACCTATTAGTAACCTCAAAACACTGCCTGCGGCATTGTTCTCCTAAATGGACCTAACAGAAATGCCATGAAACAGGAGGGCAGGTTTGGACAGCTTCGGCAGAGAACCAGAGCGATTCACAGCAGACGAACAGTTTTGTTGGCTCCGTTCTTTCTGATCTGCAACAAAGGTTTGCCGGGCGGGGCTGTTTTCCCTCTGGGTGCCGTTCGGACCCACCGTGACCTCCTTCCCAATCCTGTCCGGCCTGTTTATTTTGCATGCCAAGAAAGCCCAAGCGCTCTCTATTGCCTGATTCCCTTTGCCTCCAAAAGTCCAGGCCAGCTTCTAAGATTCCCTCCCTCTGCTCCATGTCAAGCCTTCCTGAGGACTAGGAACTTGAGTCCTCCCACTTAAAGGTGATATGCTCGGGACAACGGAAAAAAACTGGCCCTTTCAGGTATTACATGCCAAGCTTTTTTTTCTGCTTGGAAGTGGAAGGGGAGAAGATGAACACCTGCGTGCACAGACACACACACACACACACACAAAGCGGGACATATAGAGACCGGGGACGGATCCCTCCTTCACCTCCCCGGTTGACATAGAGGCCTTGCTCGTTTTTCTCCCCCTTGATGGCTTTGTTGAGGAGCAGCACGGCTTCCTCGTAGCAGCCTTTGGCGTAACAGTGGACGGCAAAGTCGTTGTAGGTCAGGAGCAGCTGCGCCTGGGCTTCTGAGCAGACCTCACCGCCTCCCTCGCTGAGGTCCGCCACCTTGAGGTAGTCGTCAATGGCCCCGCTGAAGTCTTTCAGCCTCCGAAGGATGGTCCCTCTGCCAACGAGATCGCAAGAACGGGGTGTGACTGCAGGAAATAAGGACTCCAGATACTGGAGCCTTGGGGGGGTCAGGAATTCAGGGTGTTATAATGTGCTGGTCCACCTCTCAAGGCCAAAATCCTTTGCTCCGGGCCGTTTTCTGATTGGCGACTGAGAGGAATAATGGAGTGCTTTGGTACCAGGCGGGCAGTTAAGACCCGTTGACCTTATAAAAGACCCACCATTAGGATTTCTCACATGGATACCCAACTTGGTTGGACGAGATGGCCCTTGAGGTCTCTTCCAACTATGCTTCTATGGTTTGCTCCTGCGCTGCGCTCAGGGTGAGATACGTGATTTTTTTCCCACCACCCCCTTCCCAACTTTTCCCGCACAACCAGTCTCTGAGGCAGGGTCAGGCATGGAAAAGTGTGACACCCACTCCCCAAGAGCCAAAGGGGAATTTGAAACGGTGCCTCCTGACTCTTGAGAGAACACGCTGTCCCTTGCAATGCCCCCGCTGCTTTTTCCCGAAGACGTGGGGCAATGGTGGAGATCGGCTGATAAACGACGCAAACTCCCCAGTCCTCCCCAGTGTTCCTCACCCTCCTTTTAGAAGCGCAGAGCTGGAGTTAATTTTAGTGCAACTTTGTAATTTTATTTCTAATCTCTTCTTTTAATTTAATAAAATTCCGTTCCTTAGTTTTAGGAATATCCTTGGCTAATTCTATCCCTAAATATTTAATATTTAATTTTTCACAGCTTTATTATTTATTATGAAAAGGGAAAGGGAAAGAACCGACTTATAATCCAACACAGTTCTGGAGGAAAGGACTTTAAGAAGGTTGTTAGAAGAAAAGAAGAAGAAGAAAAAGAAGCTAAAGGAACAACTGGATGGTCCCAGGGGGATTGGGGGGTGCACAATTATTGTTTGTTTGTTTGTTTGTTTGTTTGTTTGTTTGTATTTTATAAATAAATAAATTTTTAAAAGAGCTGGAGTTAATGGGACGGTCCTGACAGGCACCTGTATCTCAGCCGTGATCACTACGTGCCCGTACCTGAACAGGAAATAGCTGGCCTCCGCCGGGTTGTACTCGAGGGCCCGATTGATCTTCAGCAAAGCGGCTTTCAGGTTTCCCTTCACGGCCTTGCTGACCGCTTGGTCCTTAGCTTTCTGTGCGTGCCTCTTCCACCTGCTCAGCATCGCCTGGGCTTCGACGTGCTCCGGATCCAATTCCAGTGCATCACGGAGGTTGTAAAAAGATAAGGTCACCTGGGAGGGCAGAGCTGTGGCTTAGAAAGTTTGGCCATGGACAGGCCACAGGGGGTGACCAAGAGAGAGGCTTGGATCAGCCCTTTGGTCTGATGCCCATCTCAGCCGCCGCCCAGAATCAGAATCAGAATCCTTTTATTGGCCAAGTGTGGTTGGACACACCCGGAATTTGTTTTGGTAAAAAAATGTTCTCCAGATGCAAGAAGGAAATATAAGAATCATATATTCAACAATTTCAGGCAAAAATCAAGGAAAAACAAAACAAAATACAGTGATACCTTGTCTAAAGAATTACTTCGTTCCAAATGAAATAATGTTAAGAAAATTTCCCTTTATACAAATTTCCCATAGGAATGCATTGAAAACAGAGTGATCCCATTTTTATGTTGTACAGATTCCCCCATAGGCAATTATGTTAAGCAAATTTCCTCTATCTCTAGAATTTTTTATGTTGTACAAATTTTATGTTATACAAACTCTTTGTTATACAAGGGCCCACTGTACACAAGCATGTGGCACCTTAAAGACTAACTTTCATATTTTAATGTAACGTTTCGTGGACATGTCCACTTCTTCAGACATATAGCAGCAGAATGAGGTGTGAAATATAATATGAGATGGGATATACATTTCATACCAGATATTCATTGGCTGTAGTCCAGATATTCATTGGCTGTAGTATGTAGAGTTGGGGGGGGTAGATAGGGGAGGGGAAGAAGAGGAGGGAGAGTTAATTAGTAGAAATGGTGAGAAGATTAAATGGTGAGAAGATTGGGCCAGAGCTATATATTTTTATGGCTCAGGCCAGCCTCTGTTCATATGTTTATATGTTCCCAGCCTTAAACATATAAACATATAAACATATGAACTTTGATTTTTGCCTGAAATTCTTGAAAGGACGGCTACCCTCTCTGAAACTTCATATATTCAACAATAGAAACACAGGACAACAACCCAATATAACCTATTATTTAAAAAGAAGAAAAGAAAAGAAAATTAATTACTCAACAGTTTGATAGCACTTGGAAAGAAGCTGTCTTTATATCTAGTTGTCCTACTATGCAATGCCCTAAAATGTCATCCTGAGGGTAACAGCTGAAACGGATTATGTCTGGGATGTGCGGAATCTGTATATATTTTCATCGCCCTCTTTTTAGCTCATGTGCTATACAATTCCACAATAGATGGCAAATTAATAGCAATAATTTATTTCCGCAGTTCCAGTTATCCGTTGGAGTCTATATCTGTCCTGCTTAGTCGCAGAACTAAACCAGACAGTTATGGAGGAACAGATGGTAGATTCAATAATCCTAAACTTGGTTACAGAAACCCCGAGGCCTAGTTAGCTCTCGCTGGTCTGAGCTAGGCAGGTGTACTCAAACCCCGGAAAAGCACATTCCTTGATAACGATACGGGCAATCCTCATAAGACATTTCTTCCAGACCTTCAACCATCCTGGTCGCCCTCCTCTGGACCCGTTCAAGGCTGTCAACATCCTTTTTAAAGTGAGGTGCACAGAACTGGACACAGGACTACAGATAGAATCAGAGCTGCTATATGTCTGAAGAAGTGGATGTGGAGTCCACAAAAAGTTACATTAAAACATGAAAGTTAGTCTTTAAGGTGACACGTGTTTTGTGTCTTTTTGTTTTTTTTTCTTTTATTTTTGCCTGCAAAAAAAAAAAACAACCCTAGCAATATTAGCTACATATATAACTATATTGATATCTCACAGATACTTAGGTTTTTGGTTATAACTGGTATCTGTTATATAAGCTGCCTTGGGTCCTCTTCCCAGGAGAAAGGTGGGGTAAAAATACTCTAAAATAAATAAAGAATATAATATAATACTGTATCAATCAATGTTTTAATAGTAGTAGCAGTTCAGTTTATTCTCTTGGCTAGAAGCCATCACAATAAATTAAATTACAAATATTATCAGATAAAATGATAATAAAATAAGGGTCCATGATTGACGGTGCTATTTTTGAAGGGGAAAAAAGTGTCCTTTTACCTTTCCAAAGTGTTCATAAAGCCGAGCCCTCAGGACAAAAAGATCCGGGTTCATCTTCTCTCGTGAGGCTTCCTCGTTGACCATCTGAAGACAATCGTTGTATTTTTTCAGAGCTGCGAGGCAAGCAATGCTGGGGAGACAGAACGGAAGGTTGCAGATCAAAACCAGGATCCATCAGCAGCTTTCCCCAAGTCCTAATCAGGAAGCAGTGCTGGAAGAAACTCAGTTGGGACGCCTTGGAAAGAACCGGAGAAGGACAAAACGGAGCCATCTCTCAAGTGCAGGAGACTGCTTCTAAGAATATTTGGTATTTATACTAGATGAATACTTCCATCTTATGTATTTAGTATACTTCTCTATGGGGTTGAAACTTGGACTCTCACAGACACATTAAGAACATAAGAAGAGCCCTGCTGGATCAGGCCAAAGGACCCTCTAGTCCAGCTTCCTGTATCTCACAGTGGCCCCACCAGATACCTCTGGAAATGCATGAGACTAGATCTCTGTCTCCTGATACCACTCCCCTGCATCTGGCCCTCAAAGTACCCCAGTTTTAAGCCTGGAGATTACACATCTCCATCATGGTTTGTAACCTGTGATGGACTATTCCTCCAGGAATCTGTCCAATCCCCTTTGGAAGGCATCCAGGCCAGATGCCATCACCACATCTTGTGGCAGGGAGTTCCACAGACTAACAACTAACAACACACTGGGTATTCGGCAGGAAGGTAGAAGCATTGGAAATGTGGATGTACAGACGAAGTCTGAAAATACCTTGGGACAGCCAGAGTCCCCAATGTGTCCGGATTATGAATAAGAAGCTAGAAATTTTCAATACCATATAGAGAAGAAAACTGCAATCTTACTCGGTCACATAATGCGTGATAACAAATGCCTTCTGCTACAGGTTACCCTTCAAGGAATAATGGATGGGAAGCGTGGCCCGGGGCATAGAAAAAGATTCTGGCTTAAGAATTTAAGCCAAGGGTTCACAGTGGGCCCAGCTTCTCTATTTAGAACAGCTTTGGATAAATAAAAAAATAGATTTACTGATCACCAATGTTCTAAGAGGACGTAGCCCTCAAAGAAGAAGAATTAGGAACCAAGATTCCACAGCGCTCACATAAGCTGTTCTGAGCTTACGGACAGATTAATGATTAAGATTTGGAAGATGGGTGGTATAGAAATACAGTAATACCTCGGATAACGAATGCCCCTGATAATGAATTTTTCGGATAACGAATTGGAATTTCCATGTATAGGGCTGCCTTGGATAACGAGTTTTCCCTATGGGCTGCCTCGCATAACGAATTGCAATTTCTAGGTATAGGTCTGCCTCGGATAACGAATTTTCCCTATGGGCTGCCTCTGATAATGAGTTTCCAGCATGCATTGGTAAATAAAAGAGTTATCCAGGGCTGCATCACATCTGTACCTAAAAAGAGTTTTGAGCAAAAAACAACAACAACAGGTGTCTGTGTCATTTTCCTAGGCTCTGAAACAGATTAATCGGTTTCCCATTCATTCCTGTGGGAAACCGAGTTTCGGATAACAATTTTTTTCGGATAACAAATTGTCTCTGAGAACGAATTCAATTCGTTATCCGAGGTACCACTGTATAAAAATAAATAAATAAGTGAATGGTGGGAAACATGCACAGATTGCTCTAGGAAACCGATTCAGGGATAGTGAAGGAGGAAAGAAGCCTAAACTTGGTTTTAAAAAACACCCGGATGGCTCTCTCTCTTTTAAAAAAATTACTTTCCTTGAACAATGAGATGTTCTCTAGAGCGTGGCTTTTTGAAACCTGCAACTTGCATAACATCACAACCAGCTTGTGTCGTTCAAGAACGCGATACCGTTTGGCTCTCGAAGGGAACCAGGTATTTACGCCCAGTGGTGGTTCTCAACAACTTGCGGTTCTCAAAATATTCCAGAAGGAGCAACTGGACAATTCTCACTGCAAACCGGTCGTTACCTCCTCATGCGATAAAGGGTACTCAGAGGCTGCAGTTCTGAGGCACGTGTGAACGATTCCAGGGCGTCCAGGTAGACCCGTTGCTCAAACAGACACTGGCCCTGAAAATCCAAACGCAAGCCCCTAAGCTCGGTGAACGAACCCCAAACAAAACAGGCCTCTCGCTGCAAATCTTCTCATGGTTTCATCTCTTAAATACAGTACAGTTCCAGGCCTTCCGTGGATAATGAAAACCGTGGATAAGAGAGAACACCAAGGAAATCCCCCAAACCTGTTGTTTTATGACAGTAGCTTGCTTTATGGCTGCTGTTTGCTCAGGACCTGGGGTTCAAAATCCTAGGTAGCAGGCTCATGGTTGACTGAACCTTCCATCCTTCCAAGGTCAGTAAAATAAGTACCCAGGTTGCTGGGGGGGGGGATGTGTAGCCTGCATACTGTAATTAAACTGTATGCCGCCCACAGATTACTTGAAGTGGTATAGGGCAGTATATAAGCAGAACACTTTGCTTTTTACAGCTGCTGTTTTATGACAGTAGTTTGCTTTGCAGGTACAGGATTATGTATTTATGTTTTCCTTTGCCAACCGTGGATAATTGAACCAGGGGATAATGAATCAGTGGATACAGGGTCCTACTGTAAATTCAGTGTTTATGTTAGGGTTCCCAAAAACACTGCTACAATAGCATGCCTTTATCTATAGGATTGGTATATCTGCAGTGTGAAAATATCAATACAGTGGACCCTTGTATAACAAACAGCTTGTATAACATAAAATTTGTACAACATAAAAAGTTCCGGAGATAGGGGAAATTTGCTTAACATAATCACCTATGGGGAGAATCCGTACAACATAAAATGGGATTACTCCATTTTCAATGCATTCCTATGGGAATTTGTATAAAGGAAAATTTGCTTAACATAATTTCATTTGTCACGAATTAATTCCTTTATACAAGGTACCACTGTATATAAAAAGAAAAAATCCAGAACATTTTGTTCCACCAATACCACCCTGAAGCCTGATCTCCTCAGATCTTAGAAGCTAAGCAGGGTCAGGCCTGGTTAGTACGTGGATGGGTTACCACGTGGGAATACCAAGTGCTGTAGGCTAGGCGAGAGGCCCTGCAAAAGGCCAGCCAAACTTCCCAAAAAAGTCACATCAAAAGCAATGGATCTGTCTGTAGCGCTCCCCACCACCAAGTGGGATAAACACTAAAGAAAAAGGAAATGAATGGGTGTATTATCAGAACAAGCCATTAGGGGGAGGCAGAGACCTTGGTATGCACACTTAGCGAAGAATACTTAGCATGGTCTCTGGCGCCCTCCGATAGCCAGCTCTGGTAATGCATATGGAAATATTTTTTCTGTGTTTTTCCTTTTATCATTCTCTATATAAATATACAGTACTGTACTGTATAGTGTTTGCTATTATCCACAGTCTTCAGTATCCACGAAGGGGCGGCTTTGAACCAATCCCCAGCAGGGGGTCCTAATGAACTTACCAAGTGGCTGAGAGGGCAGCTGACAAAGTCCCAGGCCAGGAAGGCAAGGCAGAAGCAAACTTAGGATAAAGAGATGCAACGCTTAGAGAAGACGCAGGCCCCGCCTGGCCCCGCAGAAGAGGCTGCTGGACCAGAACACCCACTAGGTTCAGCCCACGAGGCTCGGGATAAAGGATGATGGGAACGGCAGTTCAATACCCCCCCCCCAATAAGCTCCCTGGTGGCCCTGCCCGGCCACGCCACAGTTCACCTGGAGCTGCAAGACGAAAGCCAAGCGGGACGCGATGTTCTCCTTCCGCGGGGACAGCGAATAAGCCTTCCGGAGGTAGAGGGCAGCGGACTGAAAGTCGCAAAGCTGGAGGAAAGCTTCTGCTGTTTTCTCGTAGAGCGTCGCCTGCAGGGTTTAAACACCCGGAGGCAGCTTTCAGGAGAGGGTTGCACTGCACACACTGGCCACATCTTTACAAAACGCAGCCATGGGGCAGGGTGGGAGGGGAAGGTGACCCAGGCCGAGACCACAGTTAACTCTGAATCCCTGCATTGCATCATTCGTCTATCAGGAATCCCCACCGCCTTCTGCAAGGGTCTTACCTCGCTAGGATCCAGGTTTAGGGCTTTACGGAAGCAAATTACGGCTTTCTCCCACTCCCCCTGGGAGAACTGCTGGTTGCCTTCCCGGCAGCTGAGGAAACAAACACAGGAGCCAAACCATCCTTTTGTTTCAAAACAAGCAAATTTAAAAGGGCCTGAGACGAACTTCGGGGTGATTCTCAAAGGTGTCACAGAATCATAAAATCTTAGAGTTGAGAGAGACCTCGAGGGCCATCTAGTCCAACCCCCTGCCATGCAGGAACCCCATCACAATATATCTGACAGATGGCCATCCAGCCTCTGCTTAAAAACCTCCAAAGAAGGAGACTCCACCACCCTCCTTTGGGGCAGCATCTTCCACTGTCGAACAGCTCTAACCATCATGAAGTTCTTCCTAATGTTCAAACAGAATCTCTTTTCCTGTAGTTTGAAACCATTGCCCCGAATCCTAGTCTCTGAAGCCATAGAAAACAAACTAGTCCCTTCTTCAATGTGACATCCTTTCAAATATTGAAACACGGCTCCCATATCCCCTCTCAGCCTTCTTTTTGTAAGGCTAAACACTCCCATAAACATATCATCATTCTACTAATCACGAAGGACAGGAAATCAGGGTTTAGACACTCTGACTACTGCAATGCCCTCTGCATGGGGCTTCACTTGGCACTGACCTGGAGACTGCAGCCGGTCCAGGCTGGCAAATCGAACCGCATCACCTTTGCTGGCAGCTTGTAGCTTCTCAGATCAGGTTCAAGTTCTCAACTCTCAGCTACAAAACGTCTTTCCTTCACACCATCTGCCCAACCCACAAGTTCATCCCAACTAAGGGTTCTCCTGGCAGCCACTCTGAGGGAGGCCGGTAAGTCCTCTACAAGAGGTAAAGCCTCCTTTATAGTGGCTCCTACCCGGTAAAACCAGCATCCAGGGGACCCTGAGTGATCATCTGTTCTGGTTTCTGCATGACTGTTTTGTACCATCTCTCTAATTTACTTGCACAATGGTTTTAACATTTTAATTTTAATTTATTCCATGTTTTATATTTGTTGTCACCTCCCCGAGCAGCATCTCTGGTGCTAATGGGAATGGGTTAACAATGGAGAAATAAATAAAATAAATATTTTTCTCCCCCAAATGAGGTCTCAGAAACTCCCAGACAAGGTTTGCTAGTAGACAGTTATCACAAATTAAGGCTCACAAGCTCACCACAAACCAGGGTTTCAGATTCTGGTTTGTTCGCTGGCCACAAACTCTGATTTGTCAACGGAGCGCAAGTCATGTGAATTGACCAGGCACAAATGCTAGGTTATGACACCAAGGCAAAGAATGGTTTCAATCCCGGCTTGTCACGAGTACCACAAACCATGGTTTGTCAGTTCAGCCATCACAGCAAACCATGGTTCACAGGCTTTCTTTTAACTGGGGCTGGCGTAATGTCAGAAGGGAACTCCCTGGAATAAATGGAACCAGTGGATTCGGTTTTGCTCTGAAAATTAAAACTACGGACGAGATTGCACGGGGAAGGGGGGGTGGCAACACTCACTGCTCTTCTATTTTCTGCTGCAGAATGCCTTCAAATGTCCCCACCTTGTTGGGGTTCTTGATATAACGCAAGCTGTCAGTGGTCCCGAAAATTCGGCGGAGGGATTTCTGACGGGCCTCCTCGAGTTTTTCTTCCGTGACCGCCGTCGGAAAGACGCCGAGGTAGACGGTTGACATTTTCACTTCCTGCAGGGAGACCCAGCACCAGAAAAGTGAAGGCACAAAGGAAGGAAGGAGAGAAGGATGACTGAACCCCACTCCACCCTGGGAATGGGGCAGGTTTGGTGGGTGTGGGTGGGCGGGCGTTTAGACTACACTTCCCAGAACCCACCTTAACCAAACTGGGGGATTCTGGGGTTTGTAATGCGGAAAAAAAAGCTTTGAAGACCTGGTTCTTTCGTGAGTCATTTAGCGACCTTGAATAGCTCCCCCCCCCTTTGCCATCTTGCCCGATATTTCTTCTATTTTGCTTTGCCTTTGTAGTAGTAGAACTAATTTATTTCATATATTTTACCTATTGTTTTCGTATTATCTTTATTGTTTTTGTTACATTGTTGTTATCTACTGTCTGCTTTTTTAATGTTGTAAACCGCCTGGAGTTCCTCCGGAAGACGGGCGGTATATACATTCATAAATAAATAAATAAATAAATAAATAAATAAATAAATAAATAAATAAATAAATAAAACCATAACGGTTCTTGGCAAGCTTTAGTTCATTTAATTTCATTTTTTTTCTCCACTACCTTTGGCTCTTTCTCCTTCTCCTCCTTCTGCTCCATCCTGTTCTCCCTACAGTTGGTTGCTTAAGCCAGCAGGAGAGCCAACGGTCTCGTTCGAGGGCGCTGGTCCCGGACCGGCCGCAAGAGGGAGGAAGAGAGCCAGCCTCAAAACCCGACCTGGGTTCGTGGGAGTCTTTTTTTGCGGGGAACAGGCGGTCGTGTGTAACCGCCCCGTACACGGGGATGCGTTCAGAAGGGCTGCTGTTTCACGCGCAACCAGGAAAGTGTGTTTCCGCGTTGCTATGCCACTGGTTCTCGAAAAAGAACCGAGTCTTGACCTTCTGGAGGTTTTATTTATGTCGTGGATACCTTTACCTAACAATGGTAGATACTGTTTATTTCATTCATTTATTTGCAACATTTCTACCCCGCCTTTCTCCTTGGAAAGGGACCCAAGGCGGCTCACAACGTATTTAAATTTCGTTGTACGAAACTGCAATGAGAGCAAAGTTTATCTTATCTTAACTTTATATATAAAGTCGGAGGCGATGAGAATGCAGGTTGTGAGCAATTTAAAGCCAATCTTTAAAGCGAAGAACGAGTGCGGACGGAGATTCATCTTTTATATCACTAACGGGGCAATGCTAAAGGTGAGAGCAAATAATTAAAAAAATATAGGGGGAAACGCCAATGTGGATGTGGAAAACAAAGGAAATTGAAAATGTTAACAAATGGAAAGTAAATGAATAATTTATTGCTGTCAGCATTTAATGTTTTAATGACGGAGGCCTCTTTTAGAGACAAGTGGGGTAAATATATTTAAGATGATAGATAGATAGATAGATAGATAGATAGATAGATAGATAGATAGATAGATAGATAGATAGATAGATAGATATTTTATTGTCATTGTACATAGTACAACGAAATTGAATGCTATCCCAGGTGTAGAAACTAAATTTAAAAAGAAAAGAAATACACTTAAAAGGTAAAAAAAGATTAAAACACTCATACACATCCATCACAACGCCCCAGGGTCACACTATTTGGTTACAGCATTTAAGATGGTGACGCCTCTTGGATAAAACCTGTTTTTGGAATCTGTTCTTGTTTTTATTGTTTTGTATCTCCTGCCGGGAGGCAGCCCTACAAACAATGTCCAGGGTGAGATAAATCCTGTAAAATGTTGTTTGCCTTTTCCAGGTAACAGCAGCTTAATTATAACTAATTATAATAAATTAGATTATGCAAATTATACGATTATATAATTAATTATAATTAGTTATTAAACTGTATTTATTAATTAAAATATATTAATTTATTTATTAAAATAAATTAATAAATACAGTTTAGGCTTCTTATCTCCATTTTATATTTCATTTCAGCAGAACACTTCATGTGCGGAGGAGGGTTTGCCCCGAAAGCCAAGCTGGAGTTAGCAAAGGCGTCCATCGCTAAGTTACTTTTGGAAAGTTTTAGCGCTTCTCTGAAAGCTCAACCGCCTGCCATTCAAAAGCAAGGGTCCTTCCGTCCCACGACAAGATGGCCGCCGCCGCCTCACCTGCCAGGAGCCCTGCGATAGGCCAGGGGCGGCGTCAACGTCACAAGAGGGCGGGCCCCAGCTGGGGGGCGGGGCTTTCTTTCAATTCCCAGCCCCGGGACCGGAGGTAGAGCACCCGAGGCCTCTCTAGCACAGAGAGGAGAGCAGTGAGACAAGCCAGGGTGGGTGGGTGGGTGGGATGATTATGCCTCTCTCGGCCCTAGGGAGACTCCTAAGGAAGATGATGAGTCAGCCCAAAGACGAGGCGCCCGCCGCCGGGAAGCGAGTCTTGGTAAGTGGAGACCAAAACAAGCCTGGCTTGGCTGGGCAGGGGGCGGATTAATGGTTCCGGTTCACTCTGGGTAGAGTTGGAGTCACACTTCCGGTCCCCCAAGGCAAGCGCCGCCATTTGTGGGGCAAGAGTGGCGGAAGTGCCCGGCAATGGAAGGGCACCACATGCCTCTCCAGAGATTTGTCAATACAATACATAGTACTGTATACACGTGGGCAGGTTTAAACTTATAAGGCAAGGAGGAAACAAAAATGCAAATCGTCATAATCTTCACCATAGGCCGTTATTTATATATTTTATTTATGTATTTTGTTTATTTATTTAGCAAAAGAGTAGCTAAGTAGACATTTATTTATTTATCTATCTATCTATCTATCTATCTATCTATCTATCTATCTATCTAT
>JAHTLZ010000089.1:2994669-3007475 GCA_023846285.1 Phrynocephalus versicolor | reverse complement strand
AAGAAAGAAAGAAAGAAAGAAAGAAAGAAAGAAAGAAAGAAAGAAAGGGGGAGGGAGGAAGAAAGAAAGAAAGAAAGAAAGAAAGAATAGTTAGAAGGGGCTAGGAAACAGCAGCCATTGCTCCACTAAAGCAACTTCGACACTCGATTTGTTTTGAAATCTTGACGGATGTTTGGCCTTTTGTAAAGCTTGGAAAGTTACTTTTTAAATGTGTTTTTTTAAATAAAACTTCCTTGACAATGCCTGTTACTTTTTGGTTACTTTTTCCCTTTTTTAAAGAAAGTATCGGTAAACAAAACCATGCCAAAGAGAACCTCCTGCCTTTCCTCTGCTCGAATCCCAAGGACCAGCCGGCAAAAAACCAGCCCCCCCTGGCCCTTGGCTGGCAGTTGGGGGGGATGTCCCACGCCGCTTACCTCTCCTTATCGACCACGGCCTTCTTCTCCAGGGTGTACATGGCGTCCTTGTGGGCCTCTTCCTGCTTCTTCAGTTGCACCTCCAGGTCGGCGAACCTGGCCATGATCTCGTCTTTCTGGATCCTGAATTCCTCCAGGGCAACCAGCTTGGCACCTGTCCCAACAAAAGCCCCCCCACACACACACAGCCCCATCTTGAGGCACAATCCTAGGAATTTCACCAGCATGCTTCTCTCACTCCCTCCTTTAGAGAGAACCACTGATGGGGTGGAGGAGAGAGAAAGAAGGAATCGTGTGTGGGACCCTCTTGTTGGAAAAAAAAATTGGGGGGGGGGAAGAAACCTAGTTGTTCAAGACGGTTATTGATATTTGCTCTACTCCTGGTTTGGTCCATTTCTTGCCGTTTCAGGTAAATAAATCAGGGCCTTGTAACGGAACCCAGGGGTAGGAGCTTTCCTGGCTGAGAAATTCCCTGAGTCCCTGTGGGTTCTTTTAAGGAAACAAATGATCTGAGAGCATCAATTCCATGAAATCCCTTTATTCACTATTCTAAGTTACAAAAATGAAAAAAAAAACGCTTATAAAAATCAATGAAAAATATAAAAATGCTTACCAGATGCAATCATATAATATTGCCTGAATATATTAAAATCTAAGGGCGCTTTTACACGACCCCTAAAATCCGAGGCAAAGGGCTCCCAGATGTGGAGCTTAAAATTATTTTCCCACCAGCTCCGGACTTTAAAGGAAATTAAGTATGACCACGCTCACCTAAGCGCGTCCCAGCACATTTTCCAAGTACCTGGTCTCCTGAGGTGAAAAAATTGTGATGCGGATGTAAAGCAGTGAGTGCCGGGCTCTCCTCGCCTTGCTTTCTTTTCTTCTTTTTTTTTGCCCCCCCCCCGCCCCTTTAAGAGACTTTAAGAGACTGGAATGCTTGCTTCTGGGGTTGCACTGGCAGAGCAGAGATGAGCCTGCATTCTTTTTTCCCTTTTTTTCTCCCTCCCCTCAGGCAGACAGGAGCAAGGGAATGCTGAGGGGTGGGAACACAGGAAGAGTGACAAACCCCCAAGATCTCTGGTCCGAATTTAAGTGGCCAGCGGATCTTAGGAGTTGTGTAGAAGCACCCTAAGATATCCTTACTAGCTTAAAATTATGTAAATTTCAAAGCCTAGGCTGGCTAGCCCCTAAATTCTAACTGCCTACATTTTGAAGCCGGATTCAAAGCCAATCTGTCTCCCAAAGTCTAAGTATAAACATTTCCCAGCTGCGAGCAGTTCCCAGAGGTTATGTGAAACAATTGTCCAATGGTAGATGTCCAATTTCTGTCCACCTTGGTTTGTTTTGACTGGGCATTTTGCATTCCTTAGATAAGCATTTGGCGAAAGCTGAAAATGTACCATTAATATTGAGCCTTAAAAACCACCCTATATAGTGCGTCCTGGTTGAGAACCAGTGAAATGGAACCAACGTAAATGGTATCTACCTGGACATTTGTTGAAACATTATGAGCACGAATTATAATTGGCGCCATGCAAAATTTAGCTACCTATTTTATGTTATTGTTATAGATTGTAAAGGCCATTTGGCCAGAAACAATAAAATTACACTTGGTTCACCAAGAAAACTCTGAAGGGGGGGGGGGTCACCGTAAGGCTGAGTTGATGCAACGGCACATGATGATAATTATAAGATCTGGGTAGCGATAAATATTATTTGACAGAGGCTCTACATTCATGGTCTTTCCCACCAGTAAAAGGCAAAGGAGTAGAACCAAACTTCAGTCCTCCAAATGTATTTTGGACTACAACTCCCACCGTCCTTTGTTGATGGCCACACAGGCTCGGAATTCTGGGATTTGTGGTCCAAAACATCTGCAGGGCTAAAGTTTGGACATGCCTAATGTAGAGCAACCTGGGAAGCCCCGGGGAAGTAAAGGGATCCCAAGCGTGCCCCATGCCATGGCTTCCCAGAGGCGGTGCCCATACGTCTTACGAGTAGCCGTGTGGCTAGATCAGTGGTGGCGAACCTTCAGCCCTCCAGATGTTTTGGACCACAACTCCCACGGTCCTTTGCCATTGGCCATCTAGGCTTGGAATTCTGGGAGCGGTGGTCCAAAACATCTGGAGGGCTGATGGTTCGCCACCAATGAACTAGATGGAGCGGTAGATAGATTTAATAAATAAGTAAATAATTACTCAGAGCCATGTTCTCCGTCGTGAGCTGGTCCTTGGTCTCCTGGAACTCGTGCCTGAGCTGAGCCAGCTGGGCTTCGAAGGCGTCCTTCTCCATGTCCTTGGCCTGCTGGAGGTTCTGGTGCTGGGTGGTCAACTCGGCAATCTCGTCCACCCGCTGGTTGAGCGTCTTCTTGAGGAAGGCCACAATCTCTTTGTTGTCGGATGCCATCTTCTCGTATTCAGCCCGGAAAAGGTCCTCATTGACCTGCATCTCATCCCATTTCTTCTGGTATCTAAACCCCCCACCAGAGGCAGTGCCGCAGAGCGGTTAGAGCGCAGCCCACGGTCCGGCCCCCGGACGCAGCCTTGAAATTCACTCGGTCGCCCTTCTTCTCCACTCGGCCCGCCTCACAAAGTGGTTGTGAGAAGCAAAGCAGGGAGGAAGAGAAGGCTGCAGATCACAGGAGGAACACTGAGGTATATACTGTATATATGTAAGGAATAAATAATAAACAAGACATCAACTTAGGAAAAAGGCCAGGAGGCCCTCTGAAGGTGCCATCCCTCAAAGAGATAAGGGGGGGGTGGCATGCCGAAGCAGGGCCTTCTCGGCGGTTGCCCCCCCCCAACTCTGGAATGCCCTCCCTATGGAGATCCGCCTGGCACCAACACTTTTGGCTATTCAACACCAGGCAAAGACCTTCCTGTTTGGCCAGCATTTTAATTAGATTTTTTTGGCTGGACACATGAGCAGCAGGGTCTTATCATTTCTATCATATGTTGTTTTAACTGTATTGTATTTTATAGTTTTAATAAGTTTATTGTTTTACATTTTTAATACATTGTTGTATGCCGCCCAGAAACCTCTTGGTAGTGGGGTGGCTAATTTTTTTTGTAAATAAATAAATAAATAAATAAATAAATAAATAAATAAATAAATAAATAAAAACAATCTGTATTGTTTTTTAAACCATCTCGTGTGCCTTGGGCAGTGGCTAGTAACCTCCTTTCTGCCTGCAGGGCAAATCACCCCAAAATGGCTCCAGTAAGAAAGTCAAGCTACGTCGACAGAGGCAACTTGACTAGCTAGCAATGTTCCTTACGTTTAAGACACAGAACAGGCAGTCTCTGCTTCTCCCCTGGTCGCCAAACTCAAATAATTTCATGACAAAAAGCTCAAGAGAAAACAGAAAACATTTGCGTATTTATCACTCCTGCCCTTGTGACCCCCAACCCCAACACCGGTTACCTGAATTTAAGCCTGTTAAATTTCTGTGAAGATTCTCAGTCATCCAGGTGGGTTTATCTGGAAGTTGAGTCATGACAACTGGACTTATTTTTCTTGAGAGATCGAAATGTTTCGCTGTTCATCCAAACAGTGATGAAGCTGTATGGATGAGCAGCGAAACGTTTCTATCTCTCAAGGAAAAGAAGTCCAGTTGCCATGACTCAACTTCCAGATAACCTGTTAAATTGAAAAAAACATGTCTTAAAAACGCTCTACGTGTCTCTCACAACCATCCTAAAGTCACAGTTGGGAGGGAGGAGAAAAGATTTAAACTTAGCATGGTCTGACAGAACAGGCACGGGTAGTGGCAGACGGGCATTAACCTCTTCTTAAACCAAACGTGGATGAAAATGCATCAATACACAGGGAAATATCACTGTCCTAAATCAGGCATGTCCAAACTTCAGCCCTCCAGATATTCTGGACCACAACTCCCAGAATTCCAAGCCTGTATTGCCAATGACAAAGGACTGTGGGAGTTGTGGTCCAAAATATCTGGAGGGCTAAAGTTTGGACATGCCTGTCCTAAATCCACTTTTTCTAGGTGTACATCCCGGACTCAGGGAGAGTATGAATGAGGGTGAGAATTCACAGCTCCGGAATCAGGAGGTGCCACCAAGCTTTATGGCAGCACCCCAGAGCTTGCAGAAGTTACTTTTGGGGGGTGATGCACCCCAAACTCCTCCCTCACCCCACCCAACCACTTTTACTCACCGGGCCAACCTCCCCTCCAGATCCCGGATCTGAATCAAGTAAAACTCCCGGCTGTGCTCGGGAACTATGTTTTCGTCCACCTCGGTTTCCTTAGGGGCCTCATCCTTCTTGCGCCCACCTTTCTTCTTGGGGGCCATGGCACCTTTTCCCGTGGGGGGGTTAGGGATGGAAATGGAGCCCGGAGAGAGAAGGAAGTAGACGAGCCCTTTAAGAGCCGGGATGGAAGCCAGCAGTCCGGTTGCTAGGAGGGAGGAAGTGTACATAGCAACAAGAAACAAGGCCCCCTGGCTCCCGAGAAGGCAGGCTCTCTCTTAAGGCGTCCACCACTTGGACCTCTTTAGAATCATAGAGTTGGAAGAGACCTCGAGGGCCATCCAGTCCAACCCCCCTGCAATGCAGGAAGCCCCCATCACAGTATTTCTGCTTAAAAACCTCCAAAGAAGGAGACTCCACCACCCTCCTTGGTGGCAGCATATTCCACTGCCGAACAGCTCTAACCGTCATGAACTTCTTCCTAATGTTCAATTGGAATCTCTTTTCCTGTAGTTTGAGACCATTGCCCCGAGTCCTAATCTCTCAAGCCATGGAAAACAAACCAGTCCGCTCTTCAATGTGACATCCTTTGAAATATTTGAACATTGCTATCATATCCCCTCTCAGCCTGATTTTTGTAAGGCTAATCATTCCCAGCTCCCTAAGCCGCTCCTCGTAAGACATTTCTTCTAGACCTTCAACCATCCTGGTCGCCCTCCTCTGAACCCGCTCAAGGTTGTCAACATTCTTTTTAAATTGAGGCGCATCCTCAGTTTGCACCCTTCCCACTTCTTTTTGACTTTATACCTTTTCCCCCTTCAAAGCGTCTTCTCCTTTGCAATGAAATGAACGGAGGGGACAAGGATTTCTTCCTAATAAAGCCATGACCCCCCAACCTCCGACTGCACGGCTTTGCAAGAGAATACACCTCTGTTTATGAGTAAATCTCCAAACACCAAAAAAACTTAAGGATCCATTTCTACCCCCACCTGAAATACGTATTTTCTGTACGCAGAGAAGTTCCCATGCATAAGGGGGCTTCCTAACACAGGGCCCAGTTAAATTTGGCAGCACTTGCAAGTGGTGGGGGAAGAAATGGAGCACAGTTTCTGATTCCAGATAAGGCAGGTTTTATAAAAAGACTTTTAAAGTGGGCAATGGCTCTAAGGAATAAATAAATAAATAACAAATTTGAGAAAGGGCCTTGAATTCTGCACAGCCCTCCCCCCCCCCGACTCATGTGGGTCTCCTGCTTTGAACAATTAAAATGGGTGGGGTTATTCTCTTTAGAGTTAAAAAGAAACCGAAATAATGAAAAATAAACGTGCATATCAGTTGTGACAGGGTGCCTTTTCTTAGCTGCCTGGATTGCTCAGAGGTTTCGGTCTCTGGTTGCGTAGGCAGAGTTTGGGAGTTCAATTCCCCAATCCTGACCCACAGATGTTCTGGCAGTCTATGAGTCTGATACACAAGGGAAATGCAGCTTTCTCAAGGATTCTCCTGCCCGGTCAGCATCCCAATGACTTTTTAAATCTGCAAAGAGGGAGCTTTCTCCAGCAATGGAGGTGCGAGGTGGAGAACACAAGCACATCCCGAATTTTTGTTGGGTCACACAAGGACCAAAAGAGAGAGGAACCCATTATTTTAAAAAACAAAACAAAACAGAAACGGTAACTGTTGTTCTGGAGAGCTGAACGAGAGCACAGAGACAAAAACATACACTAATTTAAATAACAGCTTGTTTAATCTGCAATTTGCTTTGCCCGTTTTTTTTTTTTTAAATACAGCTCGGGCTGAAGAGTGCATGCAGTTCAGGCAAACAGAGAGAAATCCTGAAATGAACCTATACCAGTGTTGGCGAACCTATGGCACGGATGCCAACGGTGGCACTCGGAGCCCTTTCTGTGGGCACACGACATCGCCCCTTCACAGCCACCTGGATTCAGGTTAAAGTGCTGTATTGGCACTTTGCGAAAAAGTAGTGAGTTTTGAATTGCAGTTTGGGACCTTGGTCTCTAAAAGATTCACCATCACTGACCTATACCCTAGGGTAGGGAGAATCTTCATTTACAGGAGTCAGTCTTTTTAAAAAAGCAGTGGTCTCCGTGCTGATTTATGAAGGAAAGGGACAGATTCTTCTTAGCACCCTCAAAAACATAGCAGGAGGAACAGAATACTCCCTGGCCTGTACAAATAATTTAACTAAATCAGTTTTTTTCCCCAGTAACTTGGAACTGTTGAAAGCACAAAGTCCCTTACATTCGGGCAGACTGGAGAGATCAGAAGAAGAAAAAGAAATAAATATCCAGAAGGAATCTCAGTCACAGGTAGCCGTTGCGACACCATCTTCTCGTCATCTTCTGGAATGAAACTGTGGGATCCCAGAGCAGTTCCAATGTGTTGGAGCAAAAGGGGCCTTATTCACCCAGGGAGATTCCACAGGGACTGATCCAGCACCAGATGGACATTCGGACCACAGTTCCCTTGCTTTTTCCAATATTCTAAGCAAATATAGTGCGTCCTGAGAGATAAGGCTGGAGGTTAAGAAGCTCCCCCTGAATTTTCCTTTTCCTTCCATCCACTTCAAGGTTGCCAAAAGAAACCTAAAAAGCTGGATTTGTTTTTGAAAATAAAGAAAGACAAGACATTTGTTTACTTAAAATATTTCTACCTGGCCTTTCTCCTCAAGGACACAAGGCGGCTTGCAATTATTAAAAGGACAATCGTTTAAAAACAATAAGCGATAAGTGTGCAAATATTTTAAAGACTGAAAAAATGATTCCATCTTAAAAATGATAAATAAAACCAATACTAAGGAGACACTTAAAAGCAACAGGTGTACACATTTAGGATCAACACACAGCAGTGCGTTAAAAACAGATTATGTCCTGGAAAGGCCAGGACCACGGCCAAATGGCTTTGACTCGCCAAGACGTATATTTCTTTTATATGAGGAGGCAGGAAAAGGAATCCCCTGAAGCGTTCCACTCTTGCAATACCCTGCCTGCTTTGCAATTCATGTGCTGAAGCAACTTGGGAGAAAAAAGAGGGAGGTAACTATATAAACGGATCACGTCAGGGAAGCTAAGCTTCTGCCCGAAGCTTGTGGTTTCTCTGTCTCCCTGCGGCTGTCTCTCCAGCCAAACTTACCGGGCAGATGTTACAACTCGTCCCTGGAGGTGGCGTGAAAGGAATGGCCGGAGGTGGTGCCGCCCCCTGACCCCCGGGGGTCCTTCAGGGTCTTCTGCGAGCCGCTCCAGCCCGTTTTGCGTGTGTCATCGTCCCAGACGGTGGAAGTCTCTGTGTCGCTCATCCACTCGGCGTCCCCGGTGTAGTGGGTTGGGTATGCCAGGAGGGGATGCACAGAGAAAGCTCGCAAGTCCCGGGGGTGGAAATGCTTTTTGTAATCCTCGCTGGAAGAAGGACAGACAGACAGCGGTGGTAGCCTCGGCTGGGCAGAGAGAGAAGCACCGTGACAAAACGCCCATCGCTAAGCAGCGGTGGCCTAGTGGTTAAAGCAGGGAAATGGTTAACCTCCCAAACATTGCCAGGGGATTCCGAGCAACCCCCACACCATCGGCCGTTCGGGCAAAAGCTACGGGGAGGTGGAGGCTAGCAAAGTCTGGAGGGGCAGCCAGTTTAGGCCCTCCATTTCGAACCTTGCTCCTGGTCTCCTGCTCCGTCAGGAAACCCCTGGGGTTTTGCCTGGCCTGCCTAATGGGGCTGTTGTGAGGATCCCGTGGCGAGTAAGGGAGCCATGTTTTCTCCCTCGGGCCCACCAGAAGAGCAGCGAGAGGGAAATGGAGCTAATGGAATAAAATAATAAGAGGCGACGTCACCCTGGCAGGAAGGGGAGTCAGCAAAAAATAAAAAGGGGGAGTCTCCCACTGATATGTCAGCACTAGCATTTGACGGTAGTGGTGGTGGTGGGGAGAGGTGCATAAAACAGAGGAGACCAAGCTTCTAGGCAGAGCCATCCGGCTGCCAGAGAAGGCCAGGTGAACATCTGGTTTGGAGCGCACGAGAGCCCCGTTTGGCTCCAAGGCAAAGTCTCTCTTGGCCGGGCCAAACGGCTTGGCTCGTCCGAGGCCGCCAGCCTGCGAATCGCATTTGCCGAGCCAAAGCCAAGCCGGCCACTTGCCAGGCGAAGGCTTGCCCCCCCCCCCGAGAGCTCTCTCCTCTTTACGAAGCTTGGAGCGCTTGGTTCTACCTCCCTCCTTGAACCGGGACCAACCGGGGATGGGCGCCAAGTTTTAGGGAAGGGAGAGACCGTGCAGGAGTCTTCCCTTGCCTGCCTCTCCCTGGGGCTCCTTCTGGTTTTGCTTTTGTTTTGTTCTTTTCCTGTTTCCTGATCATGTTTTTATTCTAGTTCTCCCCGGTCCTGTTCTTAGGGGGACAGAACTACGAATCCACGAGGGAGGGAGCGAATGAGTGAACTGACACATCCCCTACAGATCTGCTCTTGGAAGGGCATTCCTGAATCCTAGGCTGCGGTCTTACCAGCATTTTCTGCGTAGTTTTCCTGCAGCGAACTGCGCAGAAAAAGATTGCAAGCTAACCGCGAAGAGAAGTAAATTCCAGTCCTGGTTGACCACCCCCCTGGAACCACAGTTTCAGCGAAGTTTCTGAAACTACCGCCAGGGGTTGGATTTAGAAACGTAGATCAAAAATGCTCAATGACTTGCTTCTGTAACCACGAGACGACCCCAAAAACATGCAGTAAAATCCGTTGTGCCCCTTTTTTCCGTCAACTTTCTGTGGTTGCGGCTGGTTAATTCTTCATTCTACTGCATGGCCGAATGGCCGGCATGCTGGTTCGATGTCCTCCTAAATTTCCGACAGCTTTTTAGATTGGTTTTTGGTTAAAAAACAGTTTGCGCCCCCTCCTCTGCCCACCCACCCCCCAAGCCCATAATTCCCGTTTTAAAAGAGAGGAGAGAATGGGACGAATCAGGGCCTTTTTAGCATCCTATGTAACTTGGCCCTGCCATCAGGCTGATTAGACCCAGGCGTCTGGCTCTGGGGAGTGAGAACCAGACACCCCCTTTCTTGGCCACTGCTTTTGCTGGGAACTGGCTGGTTTTTCTTTTCCACCAGTCCTTCCCTTGAACTGGAGGGGGGGGAGAGAGAGAGAAAGACCAGTGAGCTCATACCCACAGATGTTTCTCTTATGAGGCGAGAAGGGAGCTCGTGGTATGTGTGTGTGTGTGTGCACGTGGGGTGGCGCTGGAAGGCGTTTTCCTTTGCTTTACAAGGCTGGCCCTCAGCCCAACCAATTCCAGAGGTCTGAGGAACGGGCGCGTCAGCCTTGGAAAAAGACTTTTTGAAACTCCTTTTTTAAAAAAATAGTTTTCCAAGACAGCTGCAGTCCTGGAACATTGCCTGCTTGGGGGGGGGGGGGGAGGACGACTCTGGTTCCCAGCATCCCCAGGCTGCTGGGATGCTGGGAACGGTAGTCCAAAGGAAGGACCATCAAGCTGCAAAAGATACATAAATAAAAAGTCAGCTAAGGGAGGTGAAGATAAGGCAAGGAGGTTTTAATAAATCAGCCAGACCCAAAGGGTACATTCCATTCCTTTTCTGTTCCACCTCTGACTCACCATGGAGGTCATCAACGAGGGGCGAAAAAACAGGAACCCAGAACAGGGAAATGGGAGGAGAGACTTACTTAAAAACCAGGAGCTGACTTTATAAAAAATTTCCCTCGATGCTTCGCTCTTGAATGTTCCTTAACAGCCATATTTTAAATCTAAAGGCTCACATCCTCCTGAATCTTCACAACAGCCTTGTGGGGCGGGACAAAGTGGGACGAGTGACTGGACCCACGAGGAAGCCTCTGGCACTTTCAAAGGGACGCCAGGTGTGACCTGGCATCGATGGACTTCTTTGAAGGGGCCGTCGTTAGTAAGGCCACACCTGAAGTATTGTGTACATTTCTGGTCACCGCATCTCAAAAAAGACATAGTGGAACTTAAAAAGGTGCAGAAGAGAGTGACTAAAATGATTACTGGGCTGGGGCACCTCCCTTATGAGGAAAGGCTACAGCATTTGGGGCTCTTTAGTTTGGAAAAAAGGCACACGAGGGGGAATATAATTGAAACATACAAAGTAATGCAGGGAATGAGTCAAGTGGATAGAGGGACGCTCTTCTCCCTCTCACAAAATACCAGAACTAAGAGACATCTACTCAATTTGAGGGTTGGAAGAGTGGGAACAGACAAAAGAAAATATTTTTCTAACTAGCATGTGGTTAGTCTGTGGAACTCCCTGGCACAGGAGCTGGTGATGGCATCTGGGCTGGATGCCTTCAAAAGGGGATTGGACAGATTCCTGGAGGAAAAGTCCATCACAGGTTACAATCCATGATGGAGATGTGTCATCTCCAGGCTTCAAACCAGGGTACTTCAAGGGCCAGATGCAGGGGAGTGGCATCAGGAGACAGAGATCTAGTCTCGTGTGCTCCCAGACGCATTTTGCTGGGCCACTGTGAGATCCAGGAAGCTGGAGTAGATGGGCCTTTGGCCTGATCCAGCAGGGCTCTTCTTAGGTTCTTATGTTATGTTCTTATGTTCACAGAATCGGAATCGCCCCCACATTCAGCAACAGAGTGATCATCTGGCTTAGGAGAACCAAATCACATTTAGATTTTTTTAAAGTGCAGATTTCTACTCTCTCTCTCTCTCTCCCTCTCTCTCCCTCTAAAACCCAACAAAGGTTTGCACACCAGACAGGGCATCCGTCAGTGCTTGCACAGGAATGGTGAACATCCCGCAACCCGACAGGCCATTCCGTGTTTACATTTCAAACTCCAAAGGTGCAACATGATAAATACAGCCAAGAATTCAGCTTCACACCCAATCTCTTTCCAGCTGCCAGTGTTTCCTAGAAAACAATCTCATTTAAAAAAAAATACAAAAAAATAGCCATTTGGGTGGCAACCTTGATGATTCCAGGAAATGGCCCTTACTTGGGGTGCTTGTCGTACATGATGGGCAGAAATTCGTCCACGGGCAGAATTTTGGAGAGGGGCTGGGCCTCAATCAGCTTCTGAGCCCCCTGCTGCGAGATGACGTAGGCCAGGGTCCAGTAGGAGTACATGGGGACCACAAGGTTCCTCACATCTTCCACCTGTTCCTCGAGCTCGGAGTCGACTTGCTTCCTGCCCAGGTAGCTGAAAAGGCAGAAAAAATCCAGCTGCGGTGATACGGCTCCCCTGCCGTGCTCGCCTCTTCTTGTTGCCGGAATCCAGTGGTTTGAGTCCTACATCCTTTGGAGCTGCAGAGAATAAGGGTGCTGCCTCTTCCACGGGACACACCCTAAAGTTGAGTATCAGATCACCCCCTCTGCTAAACCGACCCAGCTCCCTCCACCACTGGTTTGGCTTCCAGACCTTTAATCCTGCCGGTCACCATCCTCCGGACTAAAATGATTACTAGGCTGGGGGAGCTCCATTATGAGGAAAGGCTAAAACATTTGGGGCTCTTTGCTCTCGAAAAAAGGCGCTTGAATGCTGATATGATTGAGACATACAAAATAATGCAGGGCATGAGTCAAGTGGAGAGAGGGACGCTCTTCTCCCTCTCACAAAATACCAGAACTAGGGGACACCCACTCATACTGAGGGTTAGGAGAGTGAGAACAGACGAAATAATTTTTTTTTAACCCAGCGTGTTGTTAGTCTGTGGAATTCCCTGCCACAGGATGTGGTGATGGCATCTGGCCTGGATGCCTTCGAAAGGGGATTGGACAGATTCCTGGAGGAAAAGTCCATCACAGCTTTCAACCCACAATGGAGATATGTAATCTCCAGGCTTAAAACCGGGGTACTTCAAGGGCCAGATGCAGGGGAGTGGGATCAGGAGACAGATATCTAGTTTCATGCGCTCCCAAACGCATCTGGTGGGGCCACTGTGAGATACAGGAAGCTGGACTAGATTGGCTTTTGCCTGATCCAGCATGGCTCTTCTTATGTTGTTATGTTCTTATGACACCCACTTAAACTGATGGTTGGGAGAGTGAGAACAGACAAAAGAAAATTTTCCCCCCAGTGTGTTGTTAGTCTGTGGAACTCCCTGCCACAGGTTGTGGTGATGGCATCTGGCCTGGATGCCTTCGAAAGGGGATTGGACAGATTCCTGGAGGAAAAGTCCATCACAGCTTTCAACCCACAATGGAGAT